>JAWZYT010001649.1:227500-467500 GCA_034508575.1 Petrolisthes manimaculis
CAGAGAGATATTGGAGAAGACAAGAGAACATAATGTCCCTATACATTTTTAATTTATCGACTTCAAAGCTGCTTTTGACACCGTCTGGAGAAAAGCCTTATGGTGATTCATGAACTCCTTAGGTGTAAATAAAAGAATAATTGATATTGTAAAGAAGACGTATCAAAATACAAAATGTGCCGTGATGATTGATGGGGCTATGACAGGGTGGTTTGGCGTAGAAGTACGCGGTAGACAAGGCTGTATCTTGTCACCAACACTGTTTAACTTGTTTTTGGAGTTTACAATGAAAGAGCTTAAGAGGATAGACAGGGAGTTAAACTATAGAGAAAAAATGAGTCTAGACATAAGATATGCTGATGACACCCTTTTCATGTCTGTTTTCTTCGAGAAACTTAGCATAATATCTACACAATAACTAGAAACAGCCTGTCTGAAATGGCGACTGAAAATTAACATAAAGAAATGCAGGATTATGACAGAAGGTGATACTAATATTAGGATAGATGGAGAGGAAGTGCAAAAAGTTAATGAGTTTGTTTTCCTGGGCAGTATGCTACCAGGCACTACGATGGATGTAAACATCGACAGCATTCGAAAGACTGCAAAGAACTGTATGGGCCAGAAGAGACATCTCAAGGAAGCTCAAAGTTAAGTTGTACAAGAGTTTAATATTATTCTACCAATAGTAATATATGCCGGAGAAACTTGGACGCTATAGGTAGAGGATGTAAGAAGATTGGAAGTGTTCGAGATGAGATGCCTGAGAGCCATAATGGGTATAACAAGGAGGCAGCGAGTTACTAACGAAAACATGAGAAGAAAATTAGAAGTGACAAACAATCACTGACATAGTCAGTGGGGAGACTTTACGGCGCCAAGACCAAGAGGGAGACCACCTAAACGATGGAGAGACCAAACACCTGAAGACGTTGGCTTTCCACTGTACCGATGTGAAGAAATGGCCCTAGACAGAGAAGACTGGTAGGACGGAACAGTCAGAGGGAGACGCAGAGCAAGGAGTCAAGTGCCTCCCTTTCCCACATCTCTCACCCACTTCTCTTAGACTTAGACAAAACTCCCCTGTCCCTCCCATACTACTTGCTAGACAAACCCTTATAAGGTCTGTTTCCTTATGGATGCTACCAACACCTGATGTGAGCTTTACACCTACTTCCAAGTCGGAACTGCCTTCTCTACAGCGGCAGTTGGCTCTGGAACACATAGAAACAGTGACGTCCTCCATCACAGATCCATACTGCCTCTACACTGATGGCTCATTGCAGCTGGATAGTACAGCGGGTTGTGCCGTTTTCTCACCTGATATGGAGTCACCTCCAGGGGGCTGGGTTGGCCGTCGTCTCTGTAACTAATCCAGCTCAACATTGTGTGAACTGTATGCCACTCTGGATGCTGTTAGTCTTGTTTGTCAACGTGGTTGAATGCTGAAATTTTTTGTGACTAAACCTGCCCTTCATTCCCTCTCTAGTGTTCAGCCCACACACTCTACTGTTATTCAGCATATTTTGTCGTTTTTTGGCCTTATTGCGTCACCGTAACTTGACTGTCATATTTTTATGGGTGCCATCCCATATAGGTTTACGTCACAATGGTACAGTTGACAGACTCGAAAAGGAAGCCTGCCATCTGCCTCCTCATGGTGGTGGACGTCCTCTCTCCCTGACAAGTTACCTCTCTAGAGTCCGCTCCGCTGCTCTCCTTTCTGTACGGCGACGTAGGGATGCAGAGAGCATCTCCATCACCCATTACGAGTCTGTCTGCCGTCACAAATATTCCTACCCTCGTCGGGGCCTCATGATTCGAAGACTCAATGTAGTCTCTGCTCGTTTGAATCTTTTCTAGTTGCTTGTCAATTTGTTGGGATGCAGGGTGAGCCTCCCTTCACCGAGTGTCGCTTGTGCCAAACGCCTTGTGCTGACACTATATTGCACTATTGTCTGGCCTGCTCCACTGTCCAACACTTGCTGCCCGGTTTGTCGAGATCTGCTGAACCACCAGGTTATAAAGGAACATCTGGTACGCCACCTTCGTCTTGCTGGATTTAGTAGGTCATAATGTAAATATTTGTCTTAATTCTCGGGTTTTATTCTTATATGTGCATGTTTGTATGTATTCATTGGATTCTCATGAGTCCCGCCAACTGTTAAGTTTTGTTGTCTGTCTTTTGATTGAGGCCACGGCGCAATATGGCACCTTGTTCCATTCCTTGACGCTTACTTGAAAATACGTGAATATTTTATTTATATTCTTGTCATTTGCCATAGAAAACTATAAAAAAAAAATATTGTTCAGTACAGTAGCAACATCAAGACCTTACTGTTGAATGACAAAGTGATATATGGTACTTATTATTCATGAGTAAATTTTGATAAGATACATACCCAGAAACTGGCAAGAGACAAAGGTACCATATCCAGAATAGTACTTGGTGTCTTCAGACAAGACGTCGCATTGGGAATTTGTTTCTCAGACCAATATTCCATGATTCCAGCAGCTGTAAGCTGCAATGTCCTGAGGAAATATGAAATGTTTAATTGGTCTTAGGTCTTGAATTCAATTTAGTAATCCAGTTTAAGCACAAAAAAAAAAAAAATAATATTAATAATTGTACAGCCTCCTCCAATTATTATTCCAGCATTATCAATGTGTTTGCACAACATTACTTGAGCCAACCGTTTCAACTCTTATCCGAAACACATGCCTGTATAATTAAGGAGGCGAATAATGGATGCCTTTGGATGGGTGAGGTGTATATCCTCAAATTCCTACAAGTCTACGTACTGACGAGTGACTTTTTTTTTCAAGCACAAAATTAATGTAGAGTTATCTATGGCCAACTTTACTTATAGGCTAAATAATCCTCAAATTAAAAAACCTTAAAACATGAATTTACTATAAACAGGGTTGCATGAAATAGATCTGTACCGCACTGTATTTCAACATTCCTGTTTGTTATATGATGATAGTGATATATTGTCATGAAGCAAGAACATTTTATATACTGATGACAATCATTAATGTGATATACCGTTATTAGTTTTGGACACATAGTTTTCGAGAATGCTGATCACGACTACAGGACAGTAATAGCATAATTATACAGTCATTATATAATCTATATATATAAAACAGTCTGTCTGTCTGTATGTCTGACTGTCTGTTTAGCCGCTATGCACAGCCGTATCGTTTCACCTAGAGTAATAATTTTTACATACGTTTTTTCGCTGAGACCTGAGGAGTGTCTTGGCCCTATAATTTGTTTTTTCTTCAATGATTAACCCCTTAAAAACGACTTCTTTCATTTCCCCCACCCCCAGCTGACAAATGGTGGTCGAAAATTTTCAAATTTCGACTTTCATTTATGCAAAAAAAAATCTGGCAGAATGTAACTGAAAACGGGACCCTTCTAGGTGTACACAAAAGCTTATAACAAGAGCATCAAAGTATTAAAAAAAAAAATTAGTCTCTCCTGGAAATCAAAGAAAACTTGCTCATGCTCTGCAAGAAAGAAAACGTCATACGATCAGACAAACTGTTTTATATATATATATATATATATCTCCATGTGAATGTTCTTAGACAGACAGACAGACAGACAGAGACAGACAGAGACAGACAGACAGACAGAGACAGACAGACAGACAGACAGATAGAAAGATAGACAGACAGATAGATAGACAGACAGATAGACAGATAGAGACAGACAGATAGATAGACAGACAAAGACAGACAGATAGATAGACAGACAGATAGACAGACAGATAGACAGAGACACATACAGACAGATAGACACAGACACAAACAGATAGATAGACACAGACACAGACAGATAGATAGACAGAGACACAGACAGATAGATAGACAGAGACACAGACAGATAGATAGACAGAGACACAGACAGATAGATAGATAGATAGATAAATAGATATAGATAGATAGATACATAGATAGATAGATATAGAGATAGATAGATATAGAGATAGATAGATATAGAGATATAGAGATAGATAGATATAGAGATAGATAGATATATAGATAGATAGATAGATATAGACATAGATAGATAGATAGATATAGACATAGATAGATAGATATAGATAGACATAGATATATATATAGAGATAGATAGATATATAGATATAGATAGATAGATAGACAGATAGATATAGATAGATAGATATAGATAGATAGATAGATAGATAGATAGATAGATATAGATAGATAAATAGATAGATAGATAGATAGATAGATAGATAGATAGATATAGATAGATATAGATAGATAGATAGATAGATAGATAGATAGAGATAGATAGAGATAGAGATAGATATAGATAGATAGATAGATAGATAGATATAGATAGATAGATAGATAGATAGATAGATAGATAGATATAGATATAGATATAAATATAGATAGATATAGATAGATAGATATAGATATAGATATAGATATATATAGATAAATTGATAGATAGATCCCCGGACAACGTCGGGTATCCCTACTAGTATTATATAAAATATAATTGCCGTTGGCATGAACAATAAGTCATAACATTACCTCTTACTTAAAGCGGGTGTAAGTAGGCTATCTTTTTGAGAAGCGACCACACCATAGTAGGGAAGGAAGCCATCCCTTGACATAGAATATTCACATTGTCCTGAAAAGAAAGTTTTTGACTCATAAATCACGAAACACAATTATTACTACTATGATCTCATGCTATTTCACAATACCAAAAGGTTTCTTGTTGATATTACCGTTGTATACAGGGCTTTTGGGATATGTCATGTAGATATGATTGGCATATAATATTAAAAAAATATTATCCTATATAGAATTTAAATGTATATTTGATTAGAACTAATTATTTTGCCGATATATATGTCTGACCTGTTATCATTTTTATGCATACGATCCGAAGTCTTAACACTGCCATGGTTAGCAGGAGGTTGAACCTTTAAATTGAGCTCCAGGATGAGTGATCACACACCAAATGTCGAAAAACACCGTTAATAGTATATATAGTCAAGTTAAAAAGGAAGAGAGGTAAAGTCATGGTCTAATGTACTGCAACACCTTCCAATGAGATGGCTTCGACAAATGATCCGAAACTATAGCTGTTGGTGTGTGCAATTTTGGTTCATAAAATTAACTCAAATAGCTCGCTTTTATTCACCAGGTTGCAGTACATTAGACCATGACTTTACCCTCACCCTTACCCCCACACGCAGATCCTGTGATGTCAGTGATAATATCAAGGAAAACGAAGCTCAGTACACTAGTGGTGCACGTGAGTGTGAGACCGTTCCCAACCCTCCAACTATCGCCCTATTGCTCTGACCTCATGTCTATCTAAAGTCTTCGAATCTATTCTTAACCTCAAAATTCATAAGCACCTTATTTGTCATGACCTTCTTTCCGATCGCCAGTATGGTTTCCGTCAGGGACGATCTACTGGCGATCTTCTATCCCTCCTCTCTGATTCATGGTCATCCTCCTTTCGGAACTTTGGTGAAACTTTTACTGTTGCCCTCGACATATCCAAAGCTTTTGATAGAGTCTGGCACAAAGCTTTAATCTCCAAACTGCCCTCATTCGGTTTCTATCCCTCTCTCTGCACCGTTATCTCTGATTTCCTTTCTGACCGTTCTATAGCTGCTGTTGTAGACGGTCCCTGTTCTTCTTCCAAGGCTATCAATAGTGGTGTTCCTCAGGGTTCTGTTCTATCACCCACCCTCTTTCTTTTGTTCATTAATGACCTTCTTAACTGTACCTCTTCCCCTATCCACTCCTATGCTGATGATTCCACCCTACACTACTCCACTCATTTTGACAACCGTCCATCCCAGCAGCTCCTCTCCACATCACGTGATGATGCAGTAGCACACCTGACTTCTGATCTTTCCCTCATCTCTAACTGGGGCAGAGAGAACCTTGTTGTTTTCAATGCCTCAAAAACACAGTTCCTTCATCTTTCAACTCGTACTAATCTTCCTGATGTCTATCCCCTCTCCTTTAACGATACACAACTTGACCTTTCCTCTTCTCTTAATATTCTTGGAGTCTCTTTCTCTCATAATCTCTCCTGGAGAGATCACATTACCTCTCTGACTAAAATCGACTCAAAGAAGTTAGGTGTGCTGCGCAGATTCCGTGAATACTTCACCCCCACACAGTTACTGTCTTTGTACAGGGGTCTCATCCGCCCCTGTATGGAGTATGGCTCTCATGTGTGGGGGGGATCAACCTTCACAACACTACTGGACAACGTGGAATCAAAGGCCTTTCGTCTCATCAACTCTCCTCCTCTTACTGATTCACTACAACCTCTCTCTCTTCGCCGCAGTGTTGCATCACTTTCTCTCTTCTATCGCTATTACACTTGACATTGCTCTTCTGAACTCTCTCAATGTATGCTTCCTCCCCTCAGGAGAACATGCAACACTCGTCAAGCCTCTCGTTCTCACCCCTTTTCTGTCCAACTCCCTCATGCAAGAGTTAACCGGTACTCTCAGTCTTTCATATACACAACTGGTCAACTCTGGAACACTCTACCTTCATCCATCTTTCCACCTTCAAACGCAATGTGTCAGGGCATCTCGAACGAAATTGGACATGATTTTGGACCACTCTCTCACTGTACTATGTAGATGAGGACGGTAAGCGGGCCCGTGGCCTTTGTCCTTATCTTTGTTAATATAAAAAAAAAAAAAAAACAAAAAAAAAAAACACCGAGATATCTCGGTGGTGTTGACTGAGCTCCGAATCAACCCTGAACCTACAGTCTGGATTATCTGTGACGTCATGCTCAGAGCAGACACATTTTCGCTTCACCCCCCTTCGATGTGAAACTACCTTACTTTTCCTTTTACCTTGTGTATAGTAACATTTAATTATCGTGTCATTACCTTCGAATGAAATGGCCTCGATAATATTATTATATGAAACTATAACCTTTGGTCTCAGGAGGTGAACTCTCAGAGGTGGAGGCAGCAGGACGTGATTGATCACCCCTGACAGGACACGTCTTGGAATCATGTTCCTTGGCACACCATGCACACTTCGGCCTGGCAGAACAGTACCGGGAGATATGCCCAACTCCCCAGCACCTGTAGCACCAAGGCTGGTCATTATTAAGTTTTTTTCTACCTCACACGGTGGAAGACAGGGGAGGAAATTAAGGGAAATCTCGTTTGGAGGTGGATCAGGTTGACTCCAGACAACAACAGTACGGCTAATAAGGGAACCATCTTGGAAAAACCGACGGGTAGAGTACACACCAGGGTATTCTTTGGCAAGTTTCGGGTCAACATTAATCGGAAAACGGGTGAGGATGTAGCTGGGGAACTTACGAGGCCTCTTGGGTGAGTCTTCAAGAATGAGAGCCAGATACAAAAATTCACCAGCCTTGACTCTATCAATAATGACTCTTCCTAAAGATGTAGACAAACCGGGAGGTGACAGCAGCCATCTTGATTTCAGCCAGTTCACGCTTCAGCTGGAAGGCCCTGTTGACATCAGACAACCAACGCAGCTTTGTGTCTGTAAATGGGTTCCCAGGGAAGGATAGCTTGACATAGGCATTTCTCGGGGCTAAAGCAGGAAGGTTGGACGAAGGCAAGGAGTTGGTATACAAAGAAAAAACAAAGATGGAGAAAGAGGGAGGGTTGCGAGAAGGCAGCTCCGGCCAGTGATCCTCTATAATAGACTCATCCTCTCCCGACATGGCCAAGTCAGCCTCCAGGCAGGAAGCCACATCTGAATCCGCACTCTCCATCTGGCCAGGCAAGGCCATGATGGGAAGGGAACAACTGAACACGCACAAACACACGTACATACACATAGAGAACCACAACAAAACAAACAAACCACAAACAACAATATCACAAACAGTAAAACTACAAAAAGACGATATAGAATAAACCAACATACACCTAGAACACAACAGAAACAACAACACACAAACAAGAACACAGAAACAACACAAACAAAAATAAAAACAACACAGGGAGAATGCCAATAACAGATCATTACTCCAGGAAGGTTGGGGCGAGACTGTACCAAGGGATTGGGACACAACTTCTGACCGCAAGTGTACATAAAAGTGGTGAAGGGTATATTGGTAAGAGAATGCTGAAATGGGAGCTGCCAAGTATGAGTTTAAGAAGAAGGCCAAAGATGAGGTGCATGAATGTGGTTGTTGTTGTTGTTGTTCTCCAGGGGCAGAATGGCCTCCTGCCCCACAGACCCCAGGTACACTCTGGTCGCAGCGAAAACATTATAAGGAGGGGCTGGCTCAATATGCCTGAGCTACCGAAGCACATTCCAGGGAAATGGGACCAGAGCTTACTGGACCAAGGAGTCTGGGGGTCAGGGAGATTGTTGGGAAGGTCTTTGATCGTACAGCCAGTGCTGTGGGCCCAAGTCCACGTTACCACAAGAATTACAAGTGGGACCAGCCCTGAAGGGACCATATGGGGAGGGAGTTTACACTACTGCATGCAAAGGAAAATGCACCCCCATGTGCTGGCGGTCCACACAGAAGTGAAAAAAAAGACTCCCGTTGCAGTAAACTTCACGTGAATTCATGTGGGTAGATCTCGTCAAATCCACTAGAAAGTGCCCAGATCCTACAACAATCTTTATTATTTATTCACAAAGAATAAAGTCAGCCCACCTGGGCAGAGCATGAATGTGGTAAGAAAGGATACTGTAGGAGGTTAGTTTGTGTGAGAGGATGCGGAGGACAGACAGAGATAGAGACTTATGATCTGCTATTTCGACTTCTGAAGGTAGCAGCTGAAAAAAGAATAATAATTAGTATACCAAAACTTACCTGTTTGTGAAAACATGCGAGCAGTTAGTATTTTGATAGTAAGAGCACCATCAATAAAGATGTGTCCTCCTGATTTTACCAGAGTGGCAAAGCTCTGGTAAAACTCTCCCTGTGTTCGGAAGATGAGGCGACCATTCTTCTCCTGGTTCATCACTTCATGATATATCCCAGATGTTGCAGACTAAATGGAAGATATATGTAAGCTTTAAAAAATGCATATGAGCTTTCTGGAATAGTCATAATAAAATGTAGCTGCATTTAGTATCAGTGCTTGCAAAAAGTTATCAATTGTTTTCTGTTTTTTCCACGGTCCTCTATATCTAAATACTTGTTATGAATAGTTGTAACTTCACATGTTATCCCCGGTTTCTTTCCATTTATTTCTCCAAATCTACATGTTACCTGATCATATTGTAGCCAACTTGTAACACGTCCCTACAATTTTCGAATGGTCTTTGTCTCGTAAATCATGACCAGCACAAGAGAATAATTAAAAAATAAATTATCTTATAAACTATTCAAATTTACCAAAACGAGGGTGGCACACCAGAAGTTCCTCCCAAACCTGGTGGTTCGTCAGGTGTCGACAATACACATCAAGCGGCAGGCCCTGGGCTATCAAGTGTCGGACAGTGGGGCAGGCCAGAAAATAGTGTTCTATAATTCATGTCAGAGCGAGGCGCTCGGAACAAATGACAGTCAATGAAGAGAGGCTCGCCCTGTATTCTGGCAACCTGCCAAGGTGGCAGATAGCCCAACCTCTAACAAACAGAGACAACATTGTGCCAGAACAGGGAGAGCGGACGTCCATAGCCACGAGAAGGCAGATGGCTACCTTCACGAGCCTTTTAACTGTAGCATTGTGATGTAAACCGACATGGGATGGCACTCATAGGAATATTACTGTCAATTTACGATGATGCAATAAGACCAAAAATGATAAAATCTGCTGAACAACTGCAGAGTGTGTGGACTAAACACTGGAGAGAGACTGAAAGGGAGTCACGGGAGAAGACGGCCAGTCATGGGAGAAGACGGCCAGCCCAACTCCCTGGATGTAACCCCAAGTTAGGTAAGAAAGCACCACCAACTGCATCATCCGCTTGCAATGAGCCGTCAGTATTGAGGCAGTGTGGAGCTGTGATGGAGGACGTCACTATTTCCACATGTTCTAAAGCTAATTGCAGCTGTAAAGAAGGCAGTGCTGACTTGGAAGCAGATGTGTAGCTCACATTATGGGCTGCTCCCATCGACATAAGGGGCCATGGGGGAAAGTTTGTCATCATTATATATAAGTTAAGGCTACGGAGCACTGAGGAAACATACATAATAAAATCACGTCAAGTAGGCTGTATGGGAGGAACAGGAGAGATTGGTTTAAGAAAAGTCCTGACTGACTGTAAGAAGTTGGGTGAAAGATGTGGAAAATAGAGGCACTTAAAAGTGAGGCACATAACATTAGAATAAATTATCTCGACGAGAGGAGGTAAACGGAACTCACGCTGCTTACTCACTATCCTGGTTGACGTGGGACACCCAATAATAATTCTCATTGCTTTATTCTGAAAATATTCTAATGTCTCTAGAGTTGCACTAGGAAAAGGTATCAACAACGGAATGAATAAAAACAACATAAATGATCCTGGCCACAGGGATAGAGATGCTCAAAAAGTTGTTTGTAAGCTATTGAAGTGGTTTAAGTTGGTGCTGGAGGCGACTCAATTAGTCCTGAATAATAGGATGGTTCTTGTGCCTGGCAGGGAGAACAGCAAAAATATTGATCGGTGTGCCCAGGTAGCAGTACCGGGAATACAGGGGAATGATTATCCATCCAATGGTGAAGACTCACAGAGTTGAGGAGGGCGGCAGGTAATTATTCTACTCTTACTGAGTAAACGAAAATGCCACACCTAGAGGAGTCACAGTGAATGAGTTACGAATCTGTTGGAGATCTCTTGGCGAGGTAGAATGAAAACACATGTCATTAGCATAGCATGTAATTGTAGTTCCAGGAATATTAAGGACAGAAGTGAGAGAAGTGCATGAGAATATTAAACAAAAATGGGCTGAAAACATCCATTTGAGGCGTACTGTTACGGGTACAGTAGTTATCCTTTATTGAACAAATTACGTTTTCTATAATTGTGTATAATGAATGTAGTGCTTATTATGTTTGTCTTAGTATAACATGATCTCAAGTTAGTTTGAAATCTTCATTGGAAATTGTATAAAGCAAATTAATGTGTAAGGTTGTTAAAGGGAAATATGGTGATAATGAAATAGATTTAGTTGTCCCGTTGATAAAGGGAATTTGTGATACGTTTCGTTGGTACTGCATCAAAGAAGGAAGAGAGAGCTCCGTCTCTCTCTCTCTCTCTTGACTGCCTGGTGATGGTGGACGTGTGTTGGAGTGGATGGTGGTGATTGGTCCTTGGTATTTGGTGCTCTGAGGATGGTGATTGGTGTTTAAGAGCAGATTGGAATAAGTGTGGGGAAGTATCTATACAATTAATATTGTTGTATGTTATCAATGGGAGAGAGTGGATGGTGATTGGTATTTGGGTGCTCTGAGGATACTATATGAGTGAAGTGAAATATTTGTGTGATTACTATTATTGTGTGTTATTTTGTGGGGTGGTGAGACATTGGTATAATTACTATTATTATTATGTGTCATTTGTGGTGTGGTGAGTACTTGGTGTAATTAACATTATTGTGTGTTATTTTATGAGGTGGTGAATGATTGGAGATATTGGTGTGATTACATTATTGTGTGTTATTTGCAGGGTGGTGAGATGATTACTATTACTATTTGTGAGGTGGTGAGTGATTGGAGATATTGGTGTGATTACATTATTGTGTGTTATTTGCAGGGTGGTGAGATATTGGTGTAATTATTATTATGGTATGTTTTAGTGGGAAGAGAGTGAGGAGACAAGTGGCCTTGAGTCATACTGTGGTTCCAATAGACATACAGTATAAGGCACTTAGAAGTTAGGAATATTATGATAATTATAAATTCAGTCAGCGATTCCTAATACCAGAACTGAGCTGGTGATAATCTTATTCTTTGTATGTATCTAAATTGTAAATATATGTTAATAGTGTAATAGGTAATTTCACTATCATTGGTGTTTGGGGAAATAATCCATGTTATTACCCAGCTGGCCCGGGATGGAGGTGTATTAAGGCCAAATAGATTAGACTGTTTATAACATTCAAAGTTTTGCAGTGTGTATGAGGAGTGATGACAGCTGGGGACGTAACAGTACCAAGATGAGCGTAAAGGATTGAACACAGCACCGACAAACTAACGGGAGGTCCTGTTACTGAGGTAACCCAGAATTCCCCGTAAAAATCAACTTGTTGATCGAAAACGATGTCTTTATTTGCAAAATCGAAGGCATTTCGAAGGTCTATTAAGGCCACAACACTGTCCCAGGAGAGGCGAGAGTATAACTCGACGAGACAGTGGTGTGTGCTGCGCTGGGGAAGGAAACAAAACAGACATTGAGAATGGCATCCTGTAGTTGGTACATGTGACGGATGAATATGATCCTCCCCATAACTTTACAAAAACAGGAGGTAAGGAAAATTGGCCTGAACTTGGCTCTGCCAGGCATAAGAATGGGTATCATTGTGCAGTAGGCGTACCATCATCACCAGGTGATGTAGTTTCGTTGGTTGTTATATTCGTGTATTCGGAATCAGTTGAATATAAAAGCACATAGACCTACCATTCAAACATTATTGTAACATTATGTGAAACATTGCCTGTTTCAAGTTTAAAACCTAATAGTTACACAGTCGCACAACTTTTTTTCAAGCAGCATGGGAACACTGTACAATACAGTGTTTAATCACAGCGTATGTGAATAACGTTTACGTTTAATTCAATATTTCATGCTTTTGATATGTAATATTAGTAAGTAAGTGTTTGGGGGAAGCGGTGGCAGAGTGTAAACAGCGACGGACTGCAAATGTCATGGCTTAAAAAGGCGCGGTTACACGAGCCTTTTTTTCGTCAAATTTTCACCGGCAATATCAACTCGGTTAAATCATGGTTGAATTTGACGAGATTTCGTCAAGTTTTGCGACACGATCCTGCTCGTGTTGTATTGACGATATTGAAAACAAATATGGCCGTCGATGATCCATCTGTAATGTTATTAAGCCAAGAAAATTATATTAAAATACATGTGTGCTGTTGAAATGACAAAAAATGACTAAAATTATGTAGCAGAATGTGGTTGTGGAGTGTGGAAGTCCTGTCTGGCGGGAAAACAAATAAAGTTCACAAACGACGACAACATAGATACCCCCTCAGATCCTACTGCTGTACTTTTCTGTTATGACAAATAACAACAAAGTACTGTGAACCCAGACCTCTGATAACTCTTTGTTCCAACACAGTGACACGCCTACAAATAAAGAAACTTACCTAAATAGAGTAAAAACTTATTAGAAGCTACTAGGCTAGCCGACGGGAGAGAGAGGTGGTGTTGTTTTGGTAAAGTATGAGGATTCGCTCTGTTCCAATTTTTTATATATGTTTTCCTAGATCACTTTATATAGCTGTTTTATAGCATTTAGAGTTATTTTTAAATGGGGGAAATAACTTGTTATGCCCATATCCCTTACCCAACAATCTTGGGGGAGGCGTTGGGAACCGGGGGTAGACTATACTCAAACCAGAATGTACTGAGCTCTCTGGTGGGGTCCGGATTAAGAGCGGCATTGCCAAATAATCACCAAAACAAACCCATATTGTTAACATTTTAATGCATAAGCCAATTTGTAATAGCTCTAAATATTCGATATATAATACAACGTTAAAAAGAAGTATTTATAATGACGAGTTAGGTTTATGTAAGTCTATTTACAACAACTCTATACAACATGTGACTTGTTATTTTACACATGCTGCCACATCTCCTGTGACAAAGGGTTAATGGCGGGTCAAGGACGCGTGTATTCATACATGTCATCTGGTCATTCACGCATCAACCACTATGGACCACACATCTCCCAAGCACGTTGGTGTTCTCCACAGCCAAGCTAAGGAAATTATGTATAATATAAATAGATATTTCCTATTACATCCCTCTAAATCAGTTGGTCCATGTGGATACCATGTGGGTATGTTTTGGTGATGATTTGGCAACGCCGCTCTTAATCCTCATCCCCACCTGAGAGCTCAGTACATTCTAGTTTGAGTATAGGTCAGGTTAAGTTAATTTTTTAAAGTTGGCTTGGATTTTCCATCTGCCCTGGTTAGGTCCCGGTTAGATCCCGGTAGTCTGCCCCGGTTAGGTCCCGGTAGTCTGCCCCGGTTAGGTCCCGGTAGTCTGCCCCGGTTAGGTCCTGGTAGTCTGCCCCAGTTAGGTCCCGGTAGTCTGCTCCAGTCTAGGTTAGGTTAGGTCAGGTCAGGTCAGGTTAGGGTAATTTTTTTAAGTTGGCTCGGATTACGCGTTTATCCCCCACCCAAAACCCCCGCCGGTTCCCAACGCCTCCCCCAAGATTTTGACAGCTTACCTCTATTCCTAAGAAGTAAACTTTCCAATAAATATTTTAACCACCATCTTTTAATTTACTACAAGCAGCTACACACTACTTAAGACAATAATATCATATGTGAACGTGAAAACATTACACAGTAAATTGTTTGAGATATCCATATGTGGATGATTTTTTATTAACCACGACTGTACATATCGAGACCGTTTAATACTGGATATCTGAATCCTGAACAGAAGTAAATATAAGCAATGTATTCACTGTCTCGTCCAATAATATTCCTAGTGAAGCGCCAGAAATATTCCTCATAGCTGAGTAGCCTGGGTATGTTAGAAATTGTGGATCGTTACTGTACTATGTATTATGGTAAAAACTAATATGAATTCAACCTGCGTCTAGTATTCTTGGAGATTATTTATCTGGATGCAAAAAGTGCAAGGTGCAGATTGTTCGCTAGATATAATGACTATGTGTCATAAACATCGTCTTACGATTTATAGAAAATAATTTGAACTATAGCTCCGTTTGAGTAAAAATACTTACCAATTATCTTAAAAGCCTTATTTGGAGTGTTATATGTTTGATCAGTGGTTAGATAGTAGTGATAATTGAGGATACTTAATTCTTTTAATATTTTGTAAACTTTTGATAGGTTTCGCGTCCGTCGACATTTTGATAATTAATTAAGTTGAACAAGTTAAACTCCTTCAAGTGTTCTTTGTGCGGTTTGTTAAGCAGTCTTGGGATTATTTTTGCACATAATAATTATTCATGGTAGAGACAGCCAAGTGAGTGGTATGGTGATGACGAAATAGCCGTTGAATGTTGAAGTGAGTGGCATGATGATGACAGACCATGCAGTCCTTGAATGGGTATATACAGTCAAGTAATCTAATCAAATTGTTTGGAGAATTCTATGTTTCTTTAATTAAATTTAAAAAGTGCCATGTATGTATCGTAATACAAACCCTTAGTAGTTGTTCCCCAGCTGAATTTTTCTGCCAAATTTGAATGATGTTGGTGTCGTCCAGCACGTCCCTGAGCGTCTGGTAGGGCTGACGGACGTGTCTTACTGCCAGGAGGGACATGAGATTGCCAGAATAGCTTCGTGTCAACACTAGTGTTGTCAGCATCCACATGCCCATCAGAATATGCTCCCACCACCACCACTTATCATATGTAAGTATATCTGAACAATAAAAATGTATCGATTAATCATAGATTTAACATACTTTGTATCCGTGCTATAAAAAGTAAATAATACATAATTACAGTCATAATAAATTTTGAAGTGTCCTAAGCATCAGAATATTCCCACTCTCTGTCTTACGCTTCCCAGCCTTCACGTGTTAGCTTGCGCGCAGGCTTTCAAATCCAACCCCAGCCTGCCGCATCATAGTCATAAGCCATCCCGCTGCCACTTAGACCAGGGGTCCGGGACTAGCTAGCGTCCAGACCTGCTTCCCCTCCTGCTCCTGCCTTGACTGCCCGCCACCTTGCTATACCTAGCCAGGGTACTGTTCAGCCATGGCTGATAGTGCTTGACCAGGGTCTAAGGAGTGTTGGAGAGTAATTGAACAGAGTTCTATAATGTGAGTCTTCTAAACCTCTCTCAACATTGAGAATGGTTTGGAAAATTCACATGTTCGAACTCTGTTCAGTTGCTCACCAACACTCCTTAATTGGACCCTGGTCAAGCACTATTAGCCATGGCTATTAATTACCACGCTGCCCTGCCAAGACTACACAAGCACTACCAAGCCTACACAAGCATTCCACAATGTATTCACACTGCAGTATTCTACATAGGCAAACGGGAAGGCTAAATCTGGTTTACACATACATGTGTTCCACTAGTAAGAATAAAGTTGTATTTAGTATTTGCCGCCGACTGTACACCCTGGTAGTAACAAGTCTCTCCGGCTGTTATACTATACTAAAGAATTCCCAATACAATAGTGAGAAAAAATATCGTCCCACTTTGTAGGTTGGCGTTTTACCCATTGAAAGTTTCTATTTGGTTTGGTTTGCTTCCCTTTCATTTTGATTTTATTCTGTTTCATGTGTTCAATAAATATTTTTAGCTCCGGCCTAATCCGAGAGCTCTAGGTTTTATTCGAATTATTGTTCTTGTTCTTGTTCTTCTTGGGGTGACCACTTTTTAAAAGGGGTTCAACTCGCTCTCTTCCTCCCATCCATTTTCTTTTACCGACATTGAATCATTTATTATTATTATCATTTTTTTTTAGCTCCGGCCTAAGCCGAGAGCTCTAGGTTTTATCTTCTTGGGGTGACCACTTCTTAAAAGGGGTTCAACCAATATTTAAGAGGTTGAACCGAGAGGGGGTTCAACCAAGAGGGGGTTCAACCGAGGGGTTCACCCTCAATAAAAAGGGTTCATTTTTCAAAATTTCAATATAACCATATGAATACGAAAATCCAGATAAAACATCATTAATATTTTTGAGACCTTTACATATTGATATTTTATTATTTCACTTGAATCATTAAGAGCCGGAGCTTTTGAAGGTTTTTATTTCTTTATTGTGTTTATGCTGATTACCTTGTTGTAATATTATGCGAATAAGGGTGAGGCCATCTGTCATCCAATTTCTCCATACAGAGAACGAGAGCGAGAAGAAGGAGAGCCCAATCGTCGCCATCAGTATTCCCAGGAACGACCCCAGCATTGCCAGCCACACCACTGGCGACAGAGGAAGCAGGAAGCCCCACGGATCTGCCTCAGGCCGACCACGTCTACTTACGATTCTTCTGTTCGCTCCCACTAGGTATGGTGTGTAATCAACGGCTTCAGCACGGGCAAGATTCAACACAAAAGGTCCAACGGCAAAATCAACTTCCTGCAATATTCAACATAATGGGTAAAAAAGGCAATTGAGAGCCATACTATTAATCAAAAGCTTTATATACTTGATAATCTATCTATTAAGGATACTACCTTGAAATAATAAAGCATAGAGCATCGTTGCACAGTTTTTCCTGAAGCAATGTACAGTTCGGGACCCGCAATATCGAGGTCCTATAGCGCCAGAAAAAGGTGATAGAGAGGTGTGACAGCAAGCAGGAAGAAAATAAAAAGAAAAGCAAATGGCTGGGGCCGATGGGGCGCCAAAACCCTGTAAGTATTGCCCACATTACTATAGGCAATAACCCCCTACGGAGAGAGAGAGAGAGAGAGAGAGAGAGAGAGAGAGAGAGAGAGAGAGAGAGAGAGAGAGAGAGAGAGCGAGCACCATCATTACAAACCTCATGAGTCACACACATAGACACATGGGTGGAGTACACACACACACACACACACACGAAAATAAATTCTCGCTCATACGGATACAATCACTTTCACACACACACATCACCTAACCCAACTTAACGCATTCCTAGCCCACTTTCCTGTTCAAAATGTCCCCTAATTCAAACACCTACAAACAAACAAATAAATAATCACACCGTCTCATTCTCCTCCAATGTATGCCAGGAAACAGCACCAAGTTAACATTAATACAGTGTCGGCAAAAAAAGACGCTACCTCCCACCAGGGTGGGACCATGGTGGGAGGTAGCGTCTTTTTTTGCCGACACTGTATTAGTGGCCTGTTGTTGCTTGGAGTAATCACCTGCTCCAGATTTACCTGATTTCTCAGGACTAACCTGTATGATTTCTACACTTTACCTGGTGCGATGAGAGAGAGAGAGAGAGAGAGAGAGAGAGAGAGAGAGAGAGAGAGAGAGTGTGTGTGTGTGTGTGTGTGTGTGTGTGTGTGTGTGTGTGTGTGTGTGTGTGTGTGTGTGTGTGTGTGTGTGTGTGTGTGTGTCATTCTCGGGGTCATTCGGGAGTTGCAGCATCCTCCCACTTTGAACCAATTCTGAACTTGGGCTTTAATCAATTTTAAGAAAAAAAAATGAACAGTGTGTGAAATTGGACAGAAATCGAAGCAGTAACGAATTATTTGTCCTTTTCCCTTGAGAGCAATCTTATCTCCCTTAGATGAGTAATCGACTTACCTTCTTGACCACAAGGCCCATCATCCCAGTCCATGTTCCGTTGGAATATCGTATTCCGTATGCTTTCTCCTTAGACCGTTTATACCAGTATCTGTGAGAAAAATAAGCTCTTAATTTTGTGTAACTTATATGAGGAAAAGAGAAAAACTTACTACAAAGATTTGTTTAAATTTTTTCCCATCTGTAGATCTGTCATTGAGTACAAAATTAGTGGGCTTATAGGGATAGAATACGTTTAACCGTTAATAAACAAACAAATAATGTATTTAATATAGTATTATCAATGTAGTTCCAAACCAATAATTGCTGAATTGATACAAATATTAACAACATTGCATTTACTGAACTTTGACCACTGAAGTGCTAATATTCGTTGAAAAAAAAAAAAAAAAAAAACAGTTCGTTTTTTCAACATAAGACACAATCAATTAAATTTAATTAATGAACCTACAATATGAGGTGGTGGTGCTATTGGTTTTATGTGTGATGGACGTGGGAATCAGATTGCTGACTTTTTATTACTTTCCAACTTGTCTCCAGAATGTTGGTAATGTGACCCATGCAGGAGATCATACTGACCAAACAACATTCATTGACTTATCTTTATCTTACCCCGAAATATTAAGAGCCATTACTTGGGGAAACATATGACGACTCCCTGGAAAGCAATCACTCACCCGCTACTCTCAAACAAAATACATATGTGTTTGCATAATAATCTTCCATCACACACTACATACTATCAAAAATTGTCTTAACTATCTCACATCTAAAGTTGAACACATTTTATCTCAAGCTCCTTTTCCCGAAATATTCATTCTAGGAAATTTCAAACTTCACAACCACTCTTGGCTTTCATCTCCCTTTACTGATCCACCTCATGAACAATTCCAATTCCAATGAGGGTAGGATTCAATTCCTTCTTGCTCCCTGACACAACAACTCCCCTAATGTACTCTGTATCGAGATAATGCAGCATCCTTCCCTAGAGGATAGATGGGAGCTGAAGGACGGGCCCGACGTGGTTATATGGTTCGAAAAGTCGCACATACCTGATGAATTGATTCCTGAGGAAGGTGACCTTCATGAGGACGACTCAGATGACAACTTTGTGATTTAATTGTCAGATGAACAGAGTTGCCTCTGCTGAGACAAAGAGTAAACATTGTCTTCTAACTGACACTCTAAACGTATAGGACTAATGTGGCTATGCAACATGTTTTTTTTCTCTTTACAAGTCTACATGTATTTGAAGTCAGCAAACTCATGATTGACTTATTTGTGGCAACAAATGTTGATATTTTATATTATGAGTCCTCTTTCATTTCAAGGTTGTCCCTATTGTAACGTTCTGGTCTAACATAGTAATGGGCAGTGAGCAATAAGTACCAGTCTAGGGGCTCAGTATCACTGTGACGTCACTGTGACGCTAAAGTTGAGCGGAAGGAGGGTTATCATAACTCACTTCCCACTACAAGGAAATTGAGTATTCATCCCCACCGGAAAAAAAAAAGAGAAAAAATCGCTACCCCAGGGAGGACATTTTATTCACAATAACTCTCAAGACATTACAAGGTGGCCGTATCCCAGGTTATCCTGGCTGAGGCTGGCTCCAGAGAGATCAGTGGGGGGAATCACCCCGTGCAATTAAGCAAAATTATTGTGAATAAATAGACACATAAACCTATGATGCCTAACTAAGGACAAGTAGGAACATGACAAATTTGTCATATGGGCACAAAAGCTAGCTAGAACAACCAGAAAACACGTCCGTACAACTCGAGTAAAAAATATTTTGGGTTTTATGCCTATCGACTCATAGTGGTGGTTATTAAGGCAGTCAGTCTTGTTACATAAAACAATCATCCCCCAGCCAACAAGGTTGCAATCCTTGCTGTTGCAACTGGGTACCTACTTACTGGAAGGTGAACAGGGACATAGAGGGCTGGGAAAATTGTCCAGCAATTCCACTGACTCGGGAATCGAAACTGGAATCTTTTACTTGCTAGGCAAACATCATAACCATTACACCATCAGCGCGCCACAACACAAATGTCGCATCAGGAATCATTAAATGAAGAAGATTTTGGATTTTATTCTTATCAACTCATGGTGTTGGTCATTAACCCTTAATTCGTGGGTGTAGTAAAATGTTTAAACTGGCAATAAGTCTGGAGCACCACTGGGGGTGCAGCAATAATTCCACAGCAAAGTTTGTAAATTTGTGCAGTTTCTAACAAGCTAGTTTCAAGGACTGCCACAGCCCTCCCAGCCACCACCAGTAAGTCTTACTAAAATAGTGAGGATGTAATGACATATGTTCTTTATTCCCCTTTTACTGTAATTATCATATATGTATATGAAAACGACAGTGACATCATGTTTCATATCTTTGTGTTAAAAAAATTGATTCTGACATCTTGATAATGAAATTAGATGGTGAAAATGTACTTATATATTATGTAAACAGAATGTAAAATTGTAAAATAAATTCTATGAGCCCTGACAAATCACTACCAACATTAGAACCCTTTCTATTGTTTTATGTTACTCATCGGTAGTGATACTCCTGCATAGGGACATCAGACTATGAAAGAGACTAAAAGGATATTGAGAGAAGCGGAAAGATCAAATTGAGTGACACTTTAGATGAGCGGAAGGTGAAAAGTAAGACATGCCAAGCCATCATCACGGTGATGTGGAGAGGAGTTGCAGGGATGGACGGTTGTCAATGTGGGTGGAGTATTGTGGAGAAGAATCAATGGCATATGAGTGTATGGCTCCAAGGTGGTCTGGAATATGGGTTGCATGCTGAAATAGTTTCTCTTGTTAGCTAAGTCTAGAAAAGATGAAAGATTGTTCATGAGGTGGATCAGTAAAGGGAGATGAAAGCCAAGAGTGGTTGTGAAGTTTGAAATCTCCTAGAATGAATATTTCGGGAAAAGGAGCTTGAGATAAAATGTGTTCAACTTTAGATGTGAGATAGTTAAGACAATTTTGATAGTATGTAGTGTGTGATGGAAGATTATTATGCAAACACATATGTATTTTGTTTGAGAGTAGCGGCTGAGTATGGAAATTCAAAAGAATCATGTTCGGAAACATGAAGACGTTGTGTACATAATTATGTGCAACAGCACCCTTTGACACAAAACTGAGGATCAAGAAGTAGGAAGAGACAGTTAATGGATTTATATCAGTTGATTAACAAATGGGGAGTTAATAAAATGGCCATGGATATTGCAGAAATTGATGCAAAGTGTGAAAAACAATGGTCCTAGGCATCTCAATGAGTGGTTTTTTTTTTTATTAATTGCGCCGTAGCGTCAATCAACAGGGAGGCAACCATACATACAGCTAGGCAGAAGAGCGGACTCTAAAGAGGTAACATATCTGGGAGAGAGGATTGATTGATTGATGGATATTAGGCGCCGCAACATCGAGGTCCAATAGCGCCAGTTAAAGGTGACATAGAGGTGTGATAGCAAGCAGGAAGGAAATAAAAAGAAGAGAGGGACAGTTGAAGAACTGAAAGCTAGTGGCTGGGTCCGAAGGGGCGCCAAAACCCTATAAGTATTGCCCACATTACTATAGGCAATACCAAACATAACTATTATTTCTATTCTGGTTGTGTTTGCGCATTAACAAACTATGCAGCATCACATAGAATGATGGTGGTGGTGGTAAGATGGAGAGTAAAGGAATGCTGGGATGGAGGGAAAGGAAACAGCGAATTGAATAAGGGAGGACGGGGTGAGGAAGAACAGATGGAGTAGTTATTGGGTAATTAACATTTTACACTATATAACTATTATCCTTTGTTAACCAGTTACACAATAAAAGTTTCTTAGAAAATGTTGTGAATGATACAGGATAAAAATAAAGGATTTACTTGAAATTTATTTCAACACTGAGTAGGTGGTGCATCGCTTGATATATTAGTCATCAAAAACTGGTGTCGTGTGAATTGTATTACGTAAAATCTGGATTCAATTAAAATATTAAGGAATATCCCATGGAATGTAGCATCAAAGTTGGATTTATTACAGAAAAAAATATCATAAAGGCGACAGTCAGCGTTGTTCGTTTATAATCTGTAGCTACTTGATCCAATAATTCTCTCCTACCACCTTCAAGTGAGTGGTTCACATCCATGATCACAAGTGGTTTGGAATTCAAATTTCTGGATGGCTCAACATTGGCAACGATTCGTGGTAAACGTTTCCACATTACCCCCTATATAACTCCGCCCACATTTCTCCCCTCCCCCCTCCACCTGCCAGTGATATCGTATCCGCTGAGACCCACACCAAGTCGATGGTGGAAGAAGTGTGGACCATTGAACTGTCCGGAGCTGTACACTGTAATATAATGGATGTGATGGTATTGTAAAATTAATTTAACATTAAGTGTTTCAACTGTTTATCATTTACTAAAAAAAAAAATATCGAGATGTGACTGTATGACTATGAAGGCTCGCACTGCCGGCACAAATTCGGTAATCATATTACAGCTGGACTACTCTCACACACCACAAGTGATTAACGAGTACTATTACTCACTTGACTCCCGCTCGATTCCTCCGCTCTTAATGATTACCGAGTCCAGGGAATGATTCTCGCGCAAACAAAGCTATAATGATTACCAAGTCAGTGCATAATGAAAACAGGGTAATAGGTTCCAGAACCGGTTCTGGGGTTCCGCCAGTCAAAGTACTCGGAACCGTGAGTAGGCTATCGAGGAAAACGGATCCTGCCCAGTCCAGCCCTTGCTGGGTTCGAATCCCTCCCAACCCCCCCATTGGTCATTTTAAAAAGAATGTAGGCCGAGGACACTTCCCAGGTTTCAAGGATCAAAATCATGCAAAAAATTTCACTCCAGGTCGTGCATAGCTGCTAAACAGACAGACAGATGGAGTGTTTTATATAGATAGATTATGCTATGTTTGGTTAACCTAGGTCATGTTATGTTACGTTATGTTATGCTATGTTTGGTTATGCTAGATCATGCTGTTACATTATGTTATGCTATGATTGGTTAGGCTAGGTAATGTTATGCTACGTTATGTGTTATTATGTTTAGTAATAAATTTAGGTGTTCAACATTGCTAAACTGGGCATGCAAGGTAATGTTATGCTACGTTATGTGTTATTATGTTTAGTAATAAATTTAGGTGTTCAACATTGCTAAACTGGGTATGCAAGGTAATGTTATGCTACGTTATGTGTTATTATGTTTAGTAATAAATTTAGGTGTTCAACATTGCTAAACTGGGCATGCAAGCCAGGCCTGCATCGTTGATACTTGAGATCATGGAGTCTATGTTGAGAAGATGGGGATTCGAACCTGGGATCTTTCGGTTAGACTTCAGCTTGTCATATATACACACACATACACCTACATACACATAGAAACACACACATGCACACGCTTTCTCTCTCTGTCTCACTCTCTCTCTCTATTTTTTACACGTATACACACGCTCTCTCTCTCAAATACACACGAACACACAAACATACAATTTCTGTAATTTTCTTTCTCTAACACACACATACACACATTCTCTCTTGCTCTAAATTTCACACACACACAGGATCAGTAACAATGTTTTATACCGAATTGTTTGTCTCAAAGAATTGTGTGTGAGAGAGAGAGAGAGATAGCATGCATTGGGGGGGTTTGGGAGGGTAATAGGTTCCAGAACCGATTCTGGCGGTATCTACTCAGAACCATGAGTACCAAAGAAACGGTTCCAGCCCAGCCGTAATGCGTGAGTTCGAAAACCCTCTAACCCCCCCTTTGATCATTAAAAAAAATTTATAGACCGAGAACACTTCCCAGGTTTCAAGGATCAAAATCATGTAAAAATTTCACCTTAGGTAAAAGGATGTGGCCATGCATAGCGGCAAAACAGACAAACACGCAGATAGACGGAGTGTTATATATACAGTATATAGATATTGTGAGATGTTTGAAGCTTAACTCAAAGTTGCCCATAATTTCAAGTTTCATCAAGTATATATATATATATATATATATATATATATATATATATATATATATATATATATATATATATATATATATATATATATATATATATATATATATATATATATATATATATATATATATATATATATATATATATATTGAGATTAATTGATTTTTAGTTTCCTGGCAAAGATTAAATTTTATAATCTACACTTTGAATTTACACGAAATTGAGCCTTCATTGTGCATGGAACTATGTATCCATGTGTACTTTGTGACTTACGTAAAGTTCATGCCTTGAGCAAAATACTGCACTGTTTTATCCATAATTCCTTCAAAAATAAGTCGACGTCCGTCTGGAGCGTTTTCATCTTCCTTCCAATATATCTTGTGGTAAGTAATAAGTTCAATGCCCACATCAAGAGTCGGTGCCACCAAAAATCTGAAGGTAAGGTATGTATTATTACATGTTATTCATATTCGAGTAAAAATTAAAGTTTTACTTTATTTGATAAAGTAGATTAACCTCTAATTTCTATCTATCACTGACAAGCAACTAGGATTCAGTGTTTTATAATTATAACAATTTGTTCTCTTAATTAATTAATAATTAAGTCTTTGTCCACCGGCCACTTAAATTCCCACTTAGCTGGTTTCTCTCACTTCTATTATACTGTTAACAGATGCAGCAAAATCCTGCAGGCTCCACACTATCATGCCCTTTATAAGCCTACCAAAAGTGTGTATTGAAACTGGTTATGGTAACGTGTTTGCCCACCGGGCACTATCCTATCGTGTGGTTGGGAACAATACATTAAATAATACAACTAGACAAACACCTGTTACCTCATTCACTAATAAGCAAGGTTGGCAGCACGGTAAGGTACGGCTCTGAAGTACAGTACGGTATGGTATCTTTTCATCCATAAGTACGGTATGAAATTGCAGTACGATATTTCTTGTTAAGTACAATACTGAAGGAAATTACATTTTTTATCGTACCTTTTCCGTAGCATATTAGTAAATTCCAATGTCCACTGTCCAGAATAAGGTAAATTTACAGTAAACCTGGGTTCAGTAAAACATATATATTAGTATGTTTTACCACTAATTAGGACCATTCTAAGACCATTTTCTTCAATGGTGTTTCTCTCGGAAATGCCCCGTTTTCGAGATATGCCCAGTTTTCATACCCCATACAAACTTGGGGGAGAGCCTGGGAATACGGGGTTTTGGGTGGGAGAAAACACGCTGTACACTATGGCGTTGCCTTTATAATATGTAATTGTCTTAAATAAACACTTGAAACCGGAAATAAAAGCGAAATAACAAAGTTTTCGAGACCGATTCAATAAAATACAATTATAGCCCAAACAGCAGCGTTACAACACGTGTTGGCTTGGGTTGGGCTAGATATTCAAATCAAATGGTTATTTTGGGAATTAGTATTACCTAACCTGACCTGACCTAACCTAACCTAGACCACGACAGACTACCGGGACCTAACCTGGGCTAACTACCGGGCCTAACCTGGGCATAAAACCGGTATAACAAATAGAAGAAGTTACCGGGTAAATATCCAGGAACGTAGATGGATACAGGACGCTCAAACACAGTATTCCCAAAACAAAATATAGCCAATACAGCCACAAGTGGCGTGAATATTACAACATTTGCAACACTGATAGTGTTTTCCCCCACCCAAAACCCCGTATTCGCAGGCTCTCCCCCAAGTTTGTATGGGGTATGAAAACGGGGGCATATCTCGAAAACGATTAATTTCTAAGAGAAACAAAGTTAAGAAGTGTATTATAAAGGCAACGCCATAGTGTACAGCATGTTTTCCCCCACCCAAAACCCAGTATTCCCAGGCTCTCCCCCAAGTTTGTATGGGGTATGAAAACTGGGCATATCTCGAAAACGGGGCATTTCCGAGAGAAACGCCATTGAAGAAAATAGTCTTAGAATGGTCCTAATTAGTGGTAAAACATACTAATATATACGTTTTACTGAACCCAGGTTTACTGTAAAAATACCCAGAATAATATGCAGATAATAAGGCAATGAAATAACTTTCCTGTCGAATGTCCTACTTTAATTAATTGAGATCTAAGCCTCTCTTAGTGTGCGTGGTGTACAGTCGTCTGTCACTGATGTGTTCAGTTCTTGTCCACGTACAGTTGGCTCCACTTCCGCATTTACTACTTAGTGTTGCCAATGTTGAGGCTCCCAGAATTTTTAATCCTGAAACTTGTGTGATCATGATACGAACTACTCACTAGGAAATGAGTTGAAAAGATGGGTTGGACTGGGAAGAGTGGCTCTGATATACAATGTGGGTGCATGATAACTCGGTTTCTCGGACACTGTTCACTTTTTCACTTTTTCACTGGTGATTGGTTTGGAGAGGCGGTAGTAAAGTAGATCCGGTGACAGATTGCAAATGACATTGATAAACATCTGTTTTTTTGTTTTTTTCTTCAGATGCGATCTGATGGGTAAAGTATCCTGGCTACGCCGACACGTCAATAAAATACCCCCTACATCGTCGGAAACTCACAACATAGAAGATACTCGACTATATTCCAAGATGCTGTGACGTGTATAGTGATAGTGACGTGTATAAAGAAGGTGTCGTCATCTAGTGGGACAGAAGAGAACCGACGGTACCAACATCACAACAAAACTCCATCGTCTCTCATCTAGTGCGACACTCAATAATCTTGGGGAATCGCAATATATATATATATATATATATATATATATATATATATATATATATATATATATATATATATATATATATATATATATATATATATATATATATATATATATATATATATATATTGTTATGTAAAGCTGATATGTCTTTATTGTTGTATTGTAGTGTTTATTGTATAAGTGTATCCTAGCGAGTTTCCTACAATTATTTGATTCAAGCTTATTGCCACTGATCCTCATCCAAGACGAGACACAAGTGGACAAAAGTATGAACAGTGACCATGATGACCTAGATCAGTGATTCTCTCCACTTTTCCAACTACCGGAACCCCTTTGCTGGTACTAGGCGGAACCCCCTACGACCTCTTCCAACCCAAGTATAGGTGGGATCCTCCTCGACACACACACACATATGTAACTATATAAAATTATAGTATAGCTCTTGATTCTTGTGGTTGGATTCTGTTACATCACAAGCTGCATTTGTCTGTTAAATACAATAACTACAATCAATATACTCAGTAAATGTATGAACGTATCCTGACTAGGCGGTGGAATGATTTCATTTTATCATTTTATGGTCAAATTTATATATGAATAAAACTAGACATCCATCATATATATACAGTACTGGAAAAATTATTATGGATTCCTCTGATGACTTAATATTTTTAGGTTTAATTTACAATGAAACACATTGTAGATCTCCGTGCTTCTTTATTTTGTTGTATCAACATTCACGTGTTACCTAGTACTTAGTTTGACCACCTTTTGCTGAAAGAAGCTCCTGGATACGCTTATACATGCCATAAATGTATGACTGACACAATTCCTTGATTTTTGCTGAATGGAATCAAACATCTATCAGTCTCTCAATGAGCTGAGTTTTGTTTGTTATGGGCACCTGATGTATTTCATTTTTCAGTTCATCCCATAAACTCTCAGTGGGGTTTATATTGGGTGAATTGAACACCGTTTTGCCTGCACCAAGTCTTGACTTTCTTTGCTGTATGGCATGGAAGTTCCTTGATGTTTCTCCATACCATCCCTGATTTGAGGCAAAAGTCGGGATTTTATGAACCTAATGTACTTGTACCATCCACAATGTACTACCGACTTGTATCATACACTGAAATGGCACCCCACACCATGATCTTCTGCGGAAACTTGAAAGTCTTCTTCAAACATTCTGCTTTGAACTCCTCTCCACGTCTTCTACAGACTGTTTGAACACAATCATTAAATACTTGAAACAAAAAGAAATAGCAGTCATTAGAATCAAGGCAAAGAACGTAGTGGTATTTCAAAAGAAATTTGACCTGAAACATTGTTTTTTGTGCAGATTTCGGTCTTACATGCATAAATACGCTCTAAAATGTTATTATCAAAACTTGGAGTGATATGAATGTTTACACACCTTCTTCCATTCATCTGAAGTCCATTGAACATGTTGTTTTGCCCACTCATACCGGGATCATGGCTTTCGAGCCTCGGGGTCTTCCTAGGCCGATACGCTCGCAACCCAGATTCCAGAGTCCTATTATGCAATGTCCTGGGGTGCAAATTAGTTTTTTCTTCAGCTAACAAGGCTGCAGTCTTTCTGCAAGACAATCATCGGTTTCCAAAAGCCAATTTAACATTCTTTCTATCAACTCTGGATAAAGTTTTCCTCTTCCTGCCACAATTTCCTTTCCTTTTAGTGCCCATATCATGATGATATGCAGGTACCCTCCGCCTCATCAGCCGTAGAGCCGTATGGACTGGTATGAGAAAATAGATTAAAGTGTGAGTATCAGCTTGTGTGCCATGCCAGAGAGCGAAAGTGGCGCTCCACACCCTCCCTCCACTACACGTCTTCCCCATACCCACCAGTAGGATTCACACTATCCATATTGATATCGTCGAGCCACTCCCATCATCAATGTGTTTTTGTTACCACCTCACCTGCGTGGATCGTACTACATGCTGGTGCACCGCTACCCCCATGACAGACATCACAGCAAAAGGTACCGCCCGCCACTTCCTCAACACTTGGGTTGCCAATTTCGGTCCGCCAGCTGTCATCGTAACGGACCAAGGCACGCAATTGGATATCCAAGGCGTGGATGGAAAAGCTTACCTTACTCGACACCAGAAGACAGAGGACTACGGCTAACCATCCCAGCAGTAACGGAATGGTTGAACTCCTGCACACGTTGTAGACGCAATTCGCGCCTGCAAACAGATCAATGGGCAGACGCCCTTCCTCTTATCCTCCTGACCTTACGCGCCACAGTGAAGGAGGATCTATACTACTCATCAGCTGAACTCGTCTTTGGTGAAGATCTCCACCTACCACGACAGGTCACTTTTCCAAACACGAACACCTCTAACCTCTCTTTCCTCCTAACCTTTTGAGAACGGTGTAGTAGAGATTTTATTATTATATTATATAATTGAGTAAGTGATGTGACTTTTCTTACCCGGGCTTATTAGTGAACCTTCATTATGTTGGCTCAACGAACGTCTGCAGAGGTTAATTATCCCCTTTATATCTCAATCTGTTCCCACATAAATTTATTTAACGTGGGCTCTTACGATGTATAAGCATTTATCATAGTATTAACAGAGATGTGGTGTATGAAACAACTAATTACAATAACTTTACTATATTTATTAATTCTAGTCGTACACCAACATGCGAATTAATAAATTATTATACACACACATACACTTCCACACGCAAGACCCCTTTTTCATTCAAGTGTCCTCATAGTGTCCACAAGTGTTCTAGAGTCAATTTTCTTACGATATGCCTAGCTTACATTAAACTGTGGAATTATTAATCAAATATAACACTGTGTTAATTATTTATTATGTGCTATTTCAAGACCTTCCTACTCAAAATGTACTTTAATTAATAATTGAATATAAACTAACACACGAGTTTGAATATCTATACCGAGATCGTTACATAGACTCAGTATATAGATATTATGTTCCTAACACCTGTAAATTTTCAATGCCAACAGTCGATACACATCACTCGTTACTTACCTACAGTAGGTATGCGAGAATTCTAGGACGTCCTTCTAACCCTGGGCTCACGTCCAAGACCACGCTCCTTCCTTACCTTGATTATTAACTCAACTGTCTGTAGCAATCGATATATAAGTGACTGTGAAACTTTGGAATATTAGTAATACTACCGAATGATTCAACTTCTGGTCACTCTATGTCACAGGACATAGACAAGGCAAGGTAGAGGATGAACAAGTACGTGTGTATGCCTAGCCAAGTGCAAGGTCGAACGAATTTTTCAAACACTGCTCACCAGCCATGGTGGTGGCTTGTCTGGGTAACATAGGGTGACGCCACCCCAACTGTCTCAAGGCCTAGAGTATACTGACTTAGTCTACACATTATACTACATATAAACATTAGTTATATATGCAAATTTAATAACATCGCATGAATAATACCCAATGAATTTCCCACTTCAAGAAACACATGCCGGCATAATTCATTCTTACGATGATAATACAAGCGATGGCTACAAACGATAGGGCGGTTACAGAGGGGGACAGAGAAAGGAATGCACCGGCGCTGCCACACTCACTCCCCATCACTTACTATACTACAATATATCAACTATATATATAAAACACTCCGTCTGTCTGTCTATGTGTGTGTCTCTTTAGCCGCTATGCATGGCCGCATCGTTTGACCTAGAATAAAAAGTAATACGCAATTTTGATCGGTGTAGCCTGGGAAGTGTCCTTGGTCTACAATTTTTTTGATTAATGATCAATGGGGGGTTGGGGGGGTTTCGATCCCAGTACCCAGCCCAAGCCGAAGGCTGTTGTTTGGCCTTAACCAAATGATCCCAGTTTCGAATCCCCAGTATAATAAAATATATATATATATATATTGACAAATGATACACCATTCTGACCGATGTAGTCCCGGGAATGTCCCCGTTCTAATTTTATTTTTGGTGTATAAGTGTTTCTTGAATTATCAGCTTAAAACAACCAAAGATTCATGGCTTTCTCAACAAACTGGGGTGTTGGCGTCCCTTCGGCCCCAGCTAATCCTTTTCAGTTCTTTATGTATCCCTCCGTTCCTTTTCATTCTTTTGCATTTACTGTCCCACCTCTCTATCACCCCTTCCCACTGGTGAGGAAATGATGAATTTGGATCATCTACCACACCCTTGCCTGGGCCCAGTGGGGCTGACTTTATTCTCTGTGAATATTAGTTATCCCCCACAGGGCTAGAATAAAGATTGTTGTAGGACCTGGTCACTTTCTAGTGGATTTGACGAGATCTGCACACATGGACTAAAAATCCATGTGTGGTGTACTGCAACCGGAGGCCTTTTTTTTTCCACTGCTGTGTGAACCGCCAGCACACGGGGGTGCATTTCTTTTTGCATGCAACAGTGTAAACTCCCTCCCCTTATAGTCACTTCAGGGCTGGTCTTATGGAAGGTACGGCCCCACTTGTAGCTCTTGTGGTAACTTGGACTTGGGCCCACAGCACTGGCTGTGGGATCAAAGCCTTTCCCCCAATCTCCCTGGCGGTCGGAGGCCCCCAGACACCCTGGTCCAGTAAGCTCTGGTCCCATTTCCTTGGATTGTGCTTCGTTAGCCCAGGCATATAGGGCCAGCTCCTACTTTACCAGTGTACCAGGGGTCTGTGGGGCAGGAGGCCATTCTGCCCGGGGAGAACTTCAACAACAACAACAACAACGGCACGGCACGGCATGCCAGCAACAGACCATATTCTGTGTGACCATTGGGTATTACCAATAAACTGTATTGTGTATCCTAGAGTCTGTTCACCCCGGATAGCAGCACAACCCGACTACCGACTCTTCACGATGCTGCACAACAGGCTGGCCTTTCCTATAATCTACATGTACTGCATTAATTTGTATTACCAATAAACTGTAATGTGTATTCTAGAGTCTGTTCACATGGGTAGAAACATAAGGGCTTCCTTACTGTTTTATTATTAATGAGATCAGGGGTATGCAATCCATAGAAAGTGAGGATGATCATGTTCTTACTGCCTTTCATCTTTGTTAAGCATTGGACGCTATCAGAGCACTATGTCGCTCCCATACTGCCTGCTGGACGTACTCTTTTAAGGTCTGTTTCCTCTATGCTCCGTAGTCTTAATATAGATATAATGGTTGCAGACGTCCCCCCAGGGCCCCCTCCGTGGATGCTACCAATACCTGATGTGAGCTTCACACCTACTTCCAAGTCGGAACTGCCTTCTCTAAAGCGGCAGTTGGCTCTGGAACATATAAAAACAGTGACGTCCTCCATCATAGATCCATACTGCCTCTACACTGATGGCTCATTGCAAATCGATGGTGCAGCAGGTTGTGCCGTGTTTTCACCTGATATGGAGTCACATCCAGGGGACTGGGTTGGCCGTCGTCTCTGTAACTAATCCAGTTCAACATTGTGTGAATTGTATGTTATTCTGGATGCTGTTAGTCTTGTTTGTCAACGTGGAGTGAATGCTGCCATTTGTTGTGACTCTAAACCTGCCCTTCATTCCCTCACTAGTGTTCAGCCCACAAACTCTTCTGTTATTCAGCAGATTTTGTCTTTCTTGTCCTTATTACGTCATCGTAACTTGACTATCAAATTCTTGTGGGTACCATCCCATGTAGGTTTATGTCACAATGTTACAGTTGACAGACTCACAAAGGAAGCTTGACATCTGTCTCCTCGTGGTGTTGGACGTCCTCTCTCCCTGACATGTTACCTCTCTAGAGTACGCTCCGCCGCTCTCCTTCCTGTACGGCGACGCAGGGATGCAGAGAGGCCCTTCAGTATCTCCGTCACCCATTACGAGTCTCTCTGCCATCACAAATATTCCTACCGTCGTCGAGGCCTCATGGTTCGAAGGCACAATGTAGTCTCTGCTCGTTTGATGCTTGGCTACCGGCCACCATGGCAGGTTGCTGGGATGCAGGGTGAGACTCCCATCAAGGAGTGTCGCTTGTGTCGAGCGCCTCGTGCTAACACCATAGAGCACTATTGCCTGGCCTGCCCCACTGTCCGACACTTGCTGCCCCAGGGCCTGCCACTTGATGTGGTTTGTCGACACCTGCTGAACCATCAGGTTTTGGAGGAGCTTCTGGTACGCCACCCTCGTTTTGGTGGATTTAAGTAGGTCATAATGTAATCATTTTTCTGCGTGCTTGTACTTCATTCTGCTATGTTTTAAAGATATGTGTGTGTGTGTGTGTATGTAGTAATTTGTTTCTCATGGATTCTGTCTACTTGTACGTATAATTGCATGCCTCTTGATTGACGCTACGCGGCAATTAATAAAAAAAAAAAAAAAATCAGAGCACTATGCAAGAATGTCTTTTTCTGAATAGGCCTATTTATACAGGTTCTCGTTGAATACATGTCCTATTTTAATGTCCGATCAGGTTTGATCGATTCAAACATTACATCAGAAGGGCAAGAGATATTTTTCCTCTTTTATTTTTAATTTCTAGAGTACTTCTGTTGAAAGGAAATAAGCAAAATTCTGACATTGCTCTAATGCAAGCTTACATAATGTATTAGGGTAAACCAGGCGGTAAACTTTATTGCTTGCAAATAAATTTATCTTCATAATTGTCCAATACACAACGAATTGCTAATGAAAAGTGAGTATAAATATACATCACAATATTTACTTACGGGGAAAACTTCTCAGGAAATAGAGGTATGTGAGAAGTATGAGTTAGTCCTTCGGTATACGTCCAGAAGGCAATCTGCACAATATGGTACCTTGGGGAAGTGTATGGCAGTACCACATTCACACTCGCTCTGTCAGGGGTGAGACATTCTCATCACATGGTTCGTAATTAAATGTATACATATGATCTGCACCTATCCGCATATACTGTATAGTTAGTGATAATGTTGACTATTAAGGGGGAGTGGGAGTAGGGGTCAGGCTTTCTACCCACCCTATACCACCACACACTCCCTATTCACGCAACCCCCAATCCCCCTCAAGCCTGTCCCCTACTCCCACTCCCCCTTAATGGCAGCCACATAATTACTTAAAATAGGAATGCCCTAATGGTTGGAAGGGTATGAGGCCGTAAAAAAACAATCATTTGTCCAACCATAAATGAGAATCATTTCCAAGATCTTGAATACCAGGTCTGCTCATCGCGCATATCGGGTCGGGCTGGTGACGTCAATTGGTCCCCAAACTGAGGCTTCCCAAGTCTGTCAAATATGGGACGGGATAGTAGTGTCTATGATCGGGGTACATACGGGTCAATATTTGCGGCTTCTCACATTTCAGTGGCAACATTAACTTACTCTCTTGCCAACATTCATGGCTTAGAATTGAGTAGGTGAACCATTTTTGTTTCTAAATTATTTAAAAAACATACAGTAGGTATCGAAAGTTCTCAGTGGAAGTTTTCGAGAAATTACTAATAGGACTAGAACTAGTAATGTAAAAACAGCATGTATATGGGAGAGTTCCTTCCCTCCGCCCGCGTAAAGAAAATGGAAGTATTTTAATCCTTACCTGACTTACTTTATCAAATCCTTTAAACACCCCTACCCAAAGATAACAGCCCCACCTCCAACATACACACACAAACACACACACATAACCATGAATGTCATATAGTTCCTATACAGACACCGTCGTACAAGGTCCCTCTGTGTAACTTTTAATTTTTCTCCGGTGATGTTTATTGTGGACTGGTAGCCAGTAGCAGTACACAATGCCCAACAATTGTGCTATATATGGTTGTTTCTCCAATTACAAAAATAATGATTTCATAAGTTTCCACCACTTCCCCAAGAACAGTGAACTTAGAAACAGGTGGATTCATTTATGTCGGAGAGAGGACAGATTTGAACCAAATACTGCACGAGTATGTAGTCTTCATTTCGCACCAACTGCCTATAGGAGAAATCTGCAATATGAGATGACTGGCCAATCTGTATCCAAAACTCAAGTTAGACTGACTGCTGATGCAGTCCCAACTCTCAAACTACCAACAACAAAAGGGAACTATAACTATATTGTGGTCTTTATTTTGTTTTATGTGTAAACTTTTTAGGAAACTATTACAGTCGAGTATAAAATTTAGAATATTAAAAATAAGGTAGGAGTATTATATTATTATTATTATTATTATTTATGTTACTCTTCCTTGCTGATTAGTATGATTTTCTTTCAATAGCGGAACCTTAAGGAGATAACTCTGTGGGATATAGAGAGTAATTGGATTGTGTACATAACAGATGCAGCCTAACAGGAAAGGCGACATGGAGAAAGCTAAAGGATAAATTTCAACATTTATAAGATAATGAAGGGTAATAATGTGATCATAACTCCTCACCATTTACCTGACCTCACTCTTATTTGATTTTATCAATCCACATCTGCTATCTATGTGTCCAGCTATCATGACTTTTATAGGAATTGGGATGTACTGTAGTGTGGCTCAAAAATTGTCCCATGCCTCAAATCTCCCGTGGCACACCGGTTGAAAATCATTGCCCAATACTATCATCACTAATCACTGCCACTAAAATCAGTACTACTTTCAATACTACCGGCCTAATTTCCATAACATAAACAATATAACAACGTTCCTTACTGTCCCCCTTCAGATTCTCCTAACGGCACTCGAGGGATTCGAGCAGACAAAAGAAGCCGCAAAAGACTCTTGCAAGACACTGAGCCATCTTGCAGCCGAGCTATTTATACGGAGTCCTATGAGCAAGGAGAACCGCTTCTCAGTACCAGAGGTCTTCAGCAACAGTTTGAAGAATTGCAAAGACAGCGAGACGCTCTCCTAACAGAAAAGACAAACTGGGAAAACGAGAAAACTTTATTGCTTAAAAAGGCTGAAAGTGCCTTTGGAAGGGTTACAGCCACTGCAAGGGGGATTCTTAGTAAAACATTTTCACCCACACAAATTGAATATATTCTAACTGGGATCCCGATTAGGAACTGGTGCAAGGATGACCTAAGTCAAGCACTAACTCTGCATAATCTAAGCCCTAAAGCATACAAGTATCTGCGATGCAAATGTCCGGGATTCTGGCCATCTGTTGCTCCATTTAATCGATAGGTAGCCAAGATTTATGTCGAACATGGATTGTTACACAGTGTTCTAGACTTGCTGAAGCATAAAATGATGAATGTAGCATTGCTCATGAGTGGTGTTATGATAAAGGAACAGATTCTCTGTATGGCCCCCATAATAGAGTACTGTGTGTAATGATAAGGGGACTAGTTCATTCATGGAAGCAGCTTGTCTTCTATGATTTTGATTGTAATATGACCAAGGAATTATTATATGATATAATTCTTAAAATTGAAACAATTGGATTCCCAGTTGTGGGATTGGTTAATGAGTTTGGTCCAACCAATGTAAGGCTCTGGAAAATCTTGGTATCAACACAGAAAATACATCCTTTCCAAATCCATCAGATGCCAGCAAAGAAATTCATGTATTTGCAGATGCTCCACATCTTGTCAAATTGATTAGGAATAATTTCCTAGATTCGGGATTTAGGTTAGGTGACGGCAGCTATGTTGGTAGTGGGTATGTGAATGAACTAATTCAGAGAAGTGTTAGTGATTTAGAAACTGTTTTTCGTTTAACAACAAGTCATGTTTATATCACAGTAGTCAAAAGAATTAAAGTTAAACTAGCAGTTCAATTATTATCGGACACTACAGCAAAATCTCTGAGATACTTTGAACAGCGAGGTTTACTTCAATGTAATGGATGGGATGCTAATAGTTGTTTTGTCTCATTATGTGATTCTTGGTTCGACCTCTTCAATTCCAGAGTTACATATGATGACAAGTGCTCTAGGAATGCATATGGGATCATATGGATAAACAAAATCATTTGATAAAGAAAATGATAGATATTTTCTTCACAATGCGAGTAGGAAATAGAAAATCCCTCTACCAGTTTCAAAAAGGGATAATAATATCTTCTAAATATCTGCCTAAGCTGTATGCCATGATTAAGAAAATATACAACGTGGCATACTTAACAACATACAGGATCAACCAAGATGGTTTCGATTTTTTTTTTTTTATCCGGCAAATGGGAGTCACTTATGATCATCCATCACCAGTGTCACTGAAATACAGGATCAGATAATTTCTTCTGGCTAAAGACGACATGCTTGTGGGTGATAAGCGCTATAGGACCTCGATGTTGTGGCGCCTAATATCCATCAATAATTGTGGGTGATAAATATAACAGCGAACAAGAAAACAGAGATATTTGTCTGACTCATAATTCATTCACAAACTCGGCTACAGGCCAGGCTGAAGTATGCAAGTCCCATAAAAAATCACTGCAGGACGAACTCTCCTTGACAGCCATGTTGTTTGCCACTTTAGATGCAGATGATTCTATGGTGGAAGATGAAAATTAACAAATTAACTGTTTAGATTTTAGTACAAATATAGAAGATGCTGTGGAAATGGAGCCATGGAGGGACTAAGATATGTTGGGGGATATATTGAGAGTAAATTTCCTCAATATGACTTCCTTGGATCAACTGTGCAGCCTGGAGATAAGTCCTGGATTGGTATTGCAGGTGGAGAAGCAGAAAAATTGATGATACCCAGCATTGACTTTCTCACAAAGTTAAAATATATGGAATGACTATTTCAGAGTCATCATGGAGAAGAAAAGCTCATGTAGGGGAAAAAAAAAACAGTAAAAACGTTTGTAGTACAGATAGTGGAATATATTGTTTTGCCAGAAGATGTAATAAAAAAAATCGTTCGCTGCCATTTATTTTTTCCGAATTCGTCAATTAAACAAAAAACTAAATCACTCAAGTCCCATAAACGGAAAATGGACAAAATAATTAAATAGACAGTCCACACTCAAAGTAAGCTAAATTAGGAGCATATAACAGTTACGATATGTGTATGTGTTAATTTTAGATTATATCATACAATATTTTACTCAGTTAATTAAGTACCCTGTATTAATAATTAATTAGATTTTGGTGTCTGTTAAGCTAAAATAAATAATTAATAGTAAATGAGCATTTTTATTAACGTATCTTTGCTGAGAAATATCAACACATTAAAATATGTGTGTGTGTGTGTGTGTGTTAGAGGTGGGGCAGTTACTCTTGGGTGGGGGTGTTTAAAGGATTTGATAAGGTAAGCATTATAATACTTCCATTTGCTATACGCGGGCAGAGGGAAGGAACTCTCCCATATACAGCTGTTTTCACATCACTATTTCTAGTACTATTTGTAATTTCTCGAAAACTTCCACTGAGAACTTTCAAGACCTATGCTTTTGAAAAAAAAAATAGAAACAAAAACGGTTCACTTACTCAAAGTCTAAGCCATAAATATTGGCAAGAGAGTAAGGCAATTTTGCCACTGAAATGCGAGGGGCCGCTAATATCGACCCGTATGTACTCCGATCATAGACACTACTATCCCGTCCCATATTTGACAGACTTGAGAAGCCTCAGTTTGGGGTCCAATCGATGTAGATGCGCAGTGGGGTGACAGTTGATGAGCAGACCTGGTATTCTAGATCTTGACTAGATCAATATAGAAAAGGATTATCTGCTGTGGCGCTTCATTTGGAGAAACACCTGGTTAATCACCGAAAAAGTTTAAACTTAAATTAATTAAGATTAATAAATCATAATATTTGGGTATTTCTCGTTTTCTTTCTTATTACTTCCTCCACACCTCTGCCACGTTACAGCATCATAGTGTTTATAACAATAACTTGAAGAACTACAACAAATACATAATAACCGTTTAAATAAGAAAACGTAAAATACCCAAAAATAACAGCCTAGTGTATGGCAACACCGAGTACAACAGCCACCATTACCTACCACCTCCCGCCTCCCCCATGTGCAGACATTTTTTATTTCAACAAAACTGCTAAACAAGATCTTAGAAGACCTGTGTTTATAGAATATTTTTTTATATTAGAAATACATTAATTTTTATTTGACAAGCTGGAAAGGGAAGTCAAGGGGCACCCTGTGTGTGTGTATATATATATATATATATATATATATATATATATATATATATATATATATATATATATATATATATATATAGTGTCTTGCGAAGGGAAATGAGGATTATGAAATTTTAAGCAAAAAATACTCTATGAACATATATATATTTTTTGCTAGGTTAGAGATACATACAGGGGATATGTTAGTGGGAAGCGATCGGTGGCCAGCCATTGTTGTGGCTGGCTACTCCAGCACAGTGTTGCCGTTAAGTGATCCTTTTTTAATATATTTATATACACGTTCTTGTTCTGAATTAGGTTCTCTCAATAAACGTTCTTTAAGTGATTGTCCTAGGAAATTTGGTGCATTAATGTGGATTAGGTTAAATATATGAATAAATATAATAAATATAACAATAAAGGTTACTGCTCTAGATTAGCATGCTTAATTCTGGAATCTGAACACGGTTTCCGTAACAACAGATATTGTTTAACAAATTTACTAAAGTTTTTTAACTACATTAGCTGTATTGCAGATGAAAGTGTGCCAACTGATATTATATTTATTAGACTTTCAGAAAGTGTTTGACACAGTACCATATAAGCTACTACTATTGAAGTTAAAAGCACATGGTTTAGGGGAACAGGAGTGCACATGGATTGAAGTTCAAACCACCGGCAACGAGTCGTAATTAATGGGGAAGCATCAGATTGGCTGGATGTTGTAAGTGACGTGCCACAGGGATCAATGTTAGGACCAACACTATTTTTAATATATATCAACGACTTAGAATGCTGACTTATTTCGAAAATATCCAAATTTGCCATTGATACAAAAATTGGTATACTGCAAAAAGCATTGAAAACTGTGAAGCCATCAAAGCGACCTAAACACACTGTCAAAAGGGAGCGATAAATAGTTGTTGAAGTTTATTGCTGTTAAATGTAAGAAATCTTGCAAGGGTTAAAGAACTTCTCGGGGATAAGTGCCTTAATCATTCACTATTAGTAAGCCACTATAATGCAAAACATTGGCGGAAGGCATGAAATAACCCGTGGTAAAGCATTATACTGGCTCAACTTTTAGTTCCAGAGATAGGCTATTCCCGAAAAATAGTGGGACACAGACCCTGAAAGGGAAAGTAAATTAATTTCAATACTGGTAAGTTACCTTGCCGTGAAAAGCTTGCCATAAAGAGTTAACACCATAGAGTTGCTCATGGAGAGGAATGTGTGAAGCTCATCTAGGTCAGACATAGGGCGACGGGTAAAGACTAGAAGTCTTGACGACGAGACCAAGAGACGAAGCCTGAAGGACGCCTTTGCAAAGGCGGCAAGGAAGGTAGTGTCGTCGCTCACCACCACCACCGTCACACATCGTGATAGCTTCCTCAGCTGGGACGTTAATGTTGAATGATAAGTCTACATTGATTATATATAAAAAAAATCAACAATTTACCATTTAACACACAAATAAAAGTTCTCTCTGTGGCTGTTTTACCTTTAGTGCTTGGCGTATTACAGTGGTCATCTTTCTAATTGGCTCCGTTGTGGCTCCTTCCTTACTGACACCAATATCAAGATCATCCATCATTACTTCCATCACACTGGCACTCATCATCTCCACTTTCTTTCATCAAAAGATAAATATGACTGAGGGGTGGATGAATATTGTTTGCTAACAATGCTTTCAGATGATATACATAAAACATACATTGATCGAAACTAACACGGAAATTTATTAGTATAATTGTAGTTCCTTCATAATTCAGACTGATGCTAGGCATTGCATTTTTTTCTTGTTCTATATCGAGAAAGTCGTGAACTAAAGGCTGAAATATCTTTCAAACTAATTAATTTATCACACAGTGTGCAAGACATCTTCCTCTAATGTTTGGTAATATAGGTCTTTGCCAACTCGAGTCCGCTCCGACGATGTCCTACCTGAACGGCAGAGCAGGGATGCAGAAAAGCAGTTCAGCATCTTCATCACCCACTACGAGTCTGTCGTAATAAATAATTTAACCGCTTCTTTGTTTGCAGGCAAATGGTTGTTTCTGCTCGTGTGATACTAGACTATTGGACACCATGGCAGGTTGCTGGGATGTAGGACGAGCCTCCGATTATCGATTGTCGCTTGTGCAAAATGTCTCGCTCTGACACTAAAGAATAGTATTGTCTGACCGGTATCACTGTCCGACTCTTGCTATCCCAAGGCCAGCTGCTTGATGTGGTTTTTAGGCACTTATTGATCCATAATGTGTCCTCCTGGGACGTCGTGGCCTCAGAGTCACATTTTGTTGGGCCCCGCCCATGTGGGTGTTGATGGGAATGAGTGGGCTGGCGCCTGGCTTCGGCTGCGTCCTCTAGTGCTCGAACTCCTGTCAGGCGTCATCCCGTACCTGCTTTAGATTATTCGATCATACATAGATGTTGTTCCTGCTGGCAGGACAGATGGGATGCCGTCAGGGCTAACAAGCTCCGCGGTATCCGCCAGGTTTGCAAAGCTACAGCGTCCTGTCCCGCCGGTAGGAAACAGCTTCTCCATATTAGCCACTCACGTTTGACTCATGGATGTTTAATAAAAAGGGCTCCCCCTCCCAACTATGATGATTGTTTGGTTCCTTTGACAGTGCGATATTTTCTAGTGGAATTTTGTTTTGTTATGGTTCCGAGTGTGTGTGTGTAATAATAATAATAAATAATAATAATAAGCGGTTTATTGAATGGGCAGCCACAATCCTGAAAATACACAAACAGATACATGGACATAAAATATGATAGATGAATAATATAATGAGAAATATGATAGATGTACAAATGATGTGTGAGGAGTTAAGATAACATGTGTTGCTTGATGTTATTTTTGTTAATTATTTCTACAATGGAAGGTATAGGACTGTGTTTGTAGCGGTCTGTTCGTGCCCTTATCGGTGTGAGGATGTTGGAGTGTCGGGTAGCTCGACGTGGTGGTGGGAGGAGGGGGGGGGAAGCATCTCTTGGTGTCTAGGGTGGTCCAGCAGTTGTTCGCTGAAACCCTTTAATATGTTATGGTGTGCACTTTCCAGGGAGGTTATTTGTAGGGTGTTTAGGGCTTCTTTGTAGGTGGTATAACGGTTGACCAGTATGATACGACAGGCTCTTTTCTGTATCCTTTCAAGTTGTTTTTTCTGTGTGTTATTAATGGCTGGAGACCAACTTGGGGTGGAATATGTAAGCTTTGGAAGAACAAACATTTGGTAGAAACCCCTCAGTTCACACTCTGGTGTGCCAAGGGATTTGAGTCTTCTTATCATGTAGAGGCGGTAAGAGGCTGACTGGGTGATGGTGGTGATATGCTGCTTCCAGTCCAGTTTATTGTCTATTATAATCCCCAGGAGTTTGGTTGCCTACACAACCTGGAGTGGGTGACCTCCTAGAGTGACTGCAGGTGGTGGTATAGGTGTGGCGGATGTGTGAAAATGAATCACTACTGTCTTGTTGAGGTTGATGGTCACATTATTAGCCTCGGTCCAGGACTGAAGGTTATTTAGTTGTTGTTGGAGGTGGTGGTAGCTGGGTTGTGTGTTATCCACCACAACACCTACAGTGGAGTCATCCACATATTTTCACCTGTGTGGTGTTTCAGTCAGGGCATCATTTATGAGGATGAGAAAACACAATGGGCCGACTTTAGTCCCTTGTGGTACACCTGACTTAATCATCTGAGGTCCCGAAACAGCACCCTGATATCTGACCACCTGCTCCCTGCCTACCAGGAAATCTGACAACCAGGCTACCAGACCTGGATCCATCCCAATACTCAGTGCTTTATTAATTTTTACATTATGATCTACTAAGTCAAAAGCTTTATTGAAGTCAATAAATGCCAATGCAACTGAGGTTTTTCTAATTTCGATATTTTTATATATATTGTGTGTGTGTGTGTGTGTGTGTGTGTGTGTCCTGGATCCCGTATATCTTTTATATTTTGTTGTCGATATATTTTTTGATGCTATACGGCAATAAATTAAATATATTGTTCACGTCGTTTTTGACAGTGATATTTACAATAAGTAACAGAAAACAGAGGAAGGGGTGCTGAATAATTTTGTGAGTCTGTACATATAGCATTGCTGAGAAATTATATTACCCATGGATACAACTTGATTGATGGAAAAAAATCATACTACTGAATTAGATATTTCTAAAATTGTAAGAGCAAAATTAACATAGATTTCAATTATTTATATGCCCTTATAGAAGTTCAATCTTTATTTTGAATGGCATATGCCTCATATGCAATAACCAATTGCAAAATATTACCATTTCTGAGAAATATAAAGAATAAGATTAAATATTTTTTATTATTAATTATGTTACAGGTACGGAAAATGTCAGTCAGGTATTTTCAATTATTATTGTATTACAGTATATCATTGCACAATAACTGTACATAGTCAGAATTACCTTGATAATAATCGGGTTCAAGTTGCCTCTTTCAGTAATCGATATAACTGGACATGCTGGCAAAGGCAAGGCGGAGAACACCATGCCGATAGCCTTCTCACCTGTTAGTAACTCCTGATGTTCTGTTGATAAGAATTACTTTAAGTTATACCATGTTTCCTTTTTGATATATGTCAGGAAAATATCATGTTTTCTGGTGTCTCTTTCTGTTTTTAATATAAAGCATAAATGAAACATATTGCTACGAAGTGAAGGATTAATTAAGCCAAATGGGTTGATCTAACTGCTGAAGTTAATAATACAAAATAGTCTAATTCCTGAGTCACAACATAAGCTTCTGTAAAAATATCAAATATAATGACTAGGTTTAAGTCAAAACAATAGATTATTATTTGTAATGCGATTATATTGAAAACAAATCTATAATTATACACATAGGAAATACTGTTATAAAGCTTCATAACACATGACCATTGATTTCAAGGATGCTTATTTCTCAGTGTACGTTAAACCAGAAGAAAGAAAATGGTTACAATTTATGTGGAAAGATCAATGTTTTCGATTTACATGCCTCCCTCAAGGTTTCACCTTAGCTCCTCGTATTTTTACGAAGTTGATGAAATCGGCCCTTTCCCATCTTAGAAAACTTGGAATAACTGTTTCTTGTTACTTAGATGATTGTATTTTCATTGCAACATCATCAGATGAGCTGAGGAACAATGTCAGATATGTAATGAATTTTTGACTCATTAGGGCTTACAATTAATGTACAAATATCGGTACTAAAACCAACCCAGGAAGTGGAATTTCTGGGAATAATTTTAAATTCTACCAATTTGTCTGCTATTTTGCCTTCCCGCAGGAAAGCTGATATAAAAAACAAGGAAGGGTACTGTTAAAGTGAGAAGTAACTTTACATGACCTAGCTTCATTTATTGGCATGACGGTGGCCTCCGACCCCGGTGTATTTTTCTAACATTACCTTAGAAAATCACGCCAAAGAACTTATAAGTTGGTGGATCTTTAACATAGATTCTCAAGTAAAATCGCTTCGAGCTTCGTGCCCACAACTGGAAATGTATTCAGATGCATCTCTGACTGGTTGGGGAGCAACTATGGGTGACAAAAAGACAGGAGGTCATTGGGCTCATGAGGAAGTAGCTCATATTAATAGTTTAGAATTAAAAGCCATTTTATTCGGTCTAAAATCTCTTTGTAAGGATCACAGACAAACCCTTATCCAGCTAAGATCAGATAACACCACCGCAGTTGTTTGTTTGGACCGATGTGGTAGCACAAAACCTAACCTGAATGTATTAATAGAGCAGATTTTTGACTGGGCAGAGTCGAGAGAGATTACCTTGTCGACAGAGTATGTGAAAGGTATACTTAATGTAGAGGCTGATAAGAAATCACGAGTTCAAAATTAGATGCAGAGTGGATACTACAACCTTATATATTTTAAAAATCTATACCAAGCATTTTATACACCAGATATCGACCTTTTTGCCACACGGATTAATGTTCAGTTGCCTACCTATGTTTCTTGGAAACTCACAATCTTAATGTTACATACTTCCGGAAAACGTGGTCAAGCCTTACTTTTAATGGGCATTAGGAACAAGAGTGTATCAGAAGCCAGAGTCTCCTTCAGAATGGGGGACATCCTGAAAACTTCAGGACCAGGTGACCATTTATCTGAATTCGTTTTTGATGCATTCGTCCCAGATAGACGAATATATGTATACACCACAATTGTTGCCTACCTAGAAAGGACAAAAGAGAAAAGAGGGAAAATAACTTGTTTTTTTCTGACCTCAAAACCACCTATAAAATCGGCTTTTCGAGATACTTTAAGACGCTGGACAAAAGATATTATGACGGCTGCTGGCATTGATCATACCATTTTCTCACCCCTTTTCACCAGGTCAGCAACGTCCATGCTGATGATGTACTGGGCTAAGGACGTTTGCTTCGCCTCTTTTGGTTCGTTTGTTATTTTTTTTATTGTAGTTCCCTTTGTCTTTGTCTTTGATATTAGGCGCCGCAACATCATGGTCCTATAGCGCCAGAAAAAGGTGATAGAGAGGTGTGACAGCAAGCAGTAAGGAAACGAAAAGAACCACTCCAGGTAACCCCAGCTGAATTTTCTCAATTGCAGGAATCTTGTCCCTCTCTTGCAGCCGTACGTGACAAAGCCTCCTGTGGACATCCCGAGCCAGCCAGGAATGGGGCTTCCTACCAGTTCTCCTGGATAGATGGGCTCCTGTACCGCGAATGTGTGTCATCTACGCGACCAGGGCAGGAAGGGACCAAGAAGCTTGTCGTTCCCGCTGACTGCCGGAGAATTGTACTCCAGGTGGCTCATGATAGTCCGCTCGCCGGCCAGTTTTCCCACAGGAAGACAAAAGATAAAGTCAGCAAGCATTTCTTCTGGCCCGGCATGGCGACGGATATTCGGGACTATTGTAGGTCATGTGACCTGTGCCAACGCAAGTCTTTCAGAGGCAGAATTAAATCTGTTCCTCTTATACCCTTACCTGTCGTTATCGAACCCTTTTCCAGAGTGGCTGTAGATATTGTTGGACCCATCTCTCCCATTTCTGCAGAAGGTCACCGGTATATTTTAACTCTAATTGATTTTAGATTCTATTTCTGCTGCAGAAGCTTTACTGTCCATCTTCTCCAGAGTATGAATACCACGTGAGATCCTGAGTGACAGAGGCACGCAATTCACGTCACAACTGATGGCCAAACTCCACAAGCTTCTGGGTGTGAAGCCTCAGTTCACTACACCTTACCATCCCACCGGAAATGGACGGGTAGAAAGGTTGCATGGACCTCTCAAGGCAGTCCTTAGAAAGCTGTGCCATGAGGAACCGCGAGAATGGCATCGCTACCTGGTTCCCACCCTCTTCGCTCTACGAGAACTACCAAGTGACCGTACTGGCTTCTCTGCATTCGATCTCCTCTATGGAAGAAGTGTTAGAGGACCCCTTATTGTTCTGCAGGGTTTGTGGGAAGACAGACGGTTGAAGGCAGATGATAGGACCAGTTTGCAGTATGTTATTGATATGCGGGATAAACTCCAGGAGTGTGCCCAGCTCGCCGCCCAGCAGGCCGACGTAAGTACTACCAGGTATAAGACTTATTTTGTTATGAGATCCCAAGATAGGCAGTTCAAACCTGGTGATGAAGTTCTTGTTTTGCTTCCTGATGATACTAAGAAATTGCTCGTATCTTGGACTGGTCCATATAAAATTCTTGAGAGACGCAACAAAATCTTGTGGATGATCCTAAAGGACGTAAATTGTATCACGCCAATACTCTTAAACAATACTTTCGGCGTGCTAGAGTCAACTTAGCCCATGTCTTGGATGAAGTTTCAGTGTCTGAGGATGAAGAGACCCTTCCAAGAGGATTTGTAGAAATGATGGATAAAGAAGATCTGGTTTCCTGTCCAACTGCTTCCCCACGTCCAGACTCTGTCTCCAGTAATGAGCTGAAGATCTATCCATCGCTAGAGTGGGACAAGCGTGCTTCCTTGGAGGAAGTAAGTTTCACCTTCCCTGATGTATTTTCAGAAATGCCTGGCTCCACATAGACTTTACAGCATGACATCGTCCTTACCACCTCCAGCAGGATCAAGGCCAAGCATTATCCGGTGTCGATTCATCTCCGCCCTTATTTTGAGCAGGAAGTGGAGGACCTCCTTCAACTGGGTATCATTGAACCTTCCTGTTCTCCGCATTGTTCTCCTGTGGTAATGGTACGTAAGGCGGATGGAAGTTATCGGATGGCAATAGACTACCGACAATTAAATTCGGTTACAGTTTTTTATGCTGAGCCAACTTGTTCAGCCGAGAGTGACCTATATAAGTTCTCAGGAGCTACTTATTTTACGGAGCTCGATCTAGCCAAGGCTTACTATCAGATCCCATTGATAGATCGTGCCAAGCCGCTCACAGCCTTTTCCACTCACAGAGGATTGATGCAGTTTTGTCGTCTTCCTTTTGGTCTCGTCACTGCGTGCTCCACCTATATTAGACTCATGAGGATTGTTCTAGCTGACCTGTTGAATGTTTCTTTTTATTTCGATAACATCTTTATCTATTCATCAGATTGGCCTAGTCATCTCTCAACTCTAGCATCAGTACTTGAGCGGCTCAGGTTCCACAAACTCACCTCTAAGCCCTCGAAGTGCCGATTTGGTTACGCTTCCCTTCAGTACCTGGGATTTCGGCTGGATAGATTACATCTGTATCCCCTTCAGGACAAGACTGAGGCCCTGAAGCATATTGAACTGCCAACAACCAAGAAGAGTCTCCGCAGCTTTCTTGGTATGGTATCATTTTATCGATCTTTTATCCCCATGGCTTCAGACTTCACCGGACCCCTCTCTGACCTCCTGAGGAAAGGACAACCTGAACCCCTGCAGTGGACTGAGGATCGTCTGTCTCGATTTGACCATCTTAAAAAAGCCTTGTCTACTCCCCCTGTACTTAAACTTCCCGACCCCTCTTTACCTTTTGTCTTCAGGTGTGACGCCTCAAACTTTGGATTAGGAGCAGTCCTCCTACAGTATAATGATGGAACTCCTCACCTTGTTGCATTCGCAAGCCGGAAACTCCTGGATCGAGAGCGGAGGTATGCTACTACAAAGAAGGAGTAGTAGTCCATAGAGTAGTCCACATTGCTGGTCAAGACAATGTTGGGGCAGACCTCCTGAGTTGCTGTCCAGGGAAGTGAATGTTTACTTTAACTTGATTAGACTGTCATTTATAAAGAGTATTTCTGTTTTAATCTACTTGCAGTAGAAATTTAAAGGGGTCTTATGTAAGGGCCGAAATACTCATACACATTTATACACAATTAATCACATGTTCCTGTGAAGTAATATTTTAATATTTCATTGATAGTTATGTGGTGTATTAGTGGAAGGCGAGAGTATAACTGCTTGTTCAGCAGTATCCTCTACCCCCCCCCCCTTCCTTAGGATATCGACGTCAGCGCCATCTACACATCTCAACGCCGGCAGCGCCATCTATCCGAGGTTTCGTCTGGATGGAAGAACTGACTGGTAGCAGAACGGAGCTGCACTTTGACTTGTTAGGAGCTCTGAGCCTCATCAGCCTCCTTCTCTCACCTGGAGCTTAATCCAGCGCTTGGGCAGCGTCTGGTCTGCCTCCTCCTATTGCTATTATATTATATTGGGACTCTGCTACATGGCCAAGTGTTGTGTGTTGGATTTATACTGTGTTGTGTGTTGGATTTATACTGTGTTGGTGTTGTTGTGGAGTTTGTGTGGTGGTGGTGTTTCTGTGTTGTGTTAGAGATTGTGTTAATATATATTTATATCTTTTGTTTGTAATATTCCCTCTGGCTTTGGTGGTGATAGAATCCTTAGATCGAAGAAGTTGCCGACGTGCCACTCTTCGATTCGAGCCTTTACAGTATTCTGTGTGTGTTAAGAGATACTGGTGTTGCTCAGAGTATTTTAGTGAAAAGTGCTGTACCAGACATTACAGATTATTATACTGGAGAGCATGTACAGTTGCCAAAAAAGTTATTGCGACAAATCTTGATAGAACTTTAACTATAGTAATATCCACAACTATTTGTATGGACTATAAGCATGTATAACAGAAGGATATATACATATCCTTCTGTAATACATACTTATAATCCCTACAAACAACTATGGACATTAATATATTTAATGTTGTATCAATAGTTGTCGCAGTACCTTTTTTGGCAACTGTTCTTATTGAGGGAGTTTCTGGGCATATTAGTATTCCATTGGCCACTGTATATTTAAGTTTAGATATAGTTACTCGGTATGCTACTGTCGGGGTTAAGGATTCCATAACTGTAAAATGAGTGAACTTCCTTTTGGGGAATGATTTAGCTGAGGAATTAGTGGTGCCTGACCCTATTATTACGGTTACGCCCTATTTGGACAACCCTACGAACTTTCTCGAAGAAGAGTTTGCGGATTTGTCCCCGTGTTGTGCAGTCACTCGTAGCATGGCTGGTACTAGACCGGATGATGAAGGCAGTGAGTCAGAGGTGTTAGATTTGAGTGCCCTATTTGACAAACCTGTATCGGTTCATAACCCTTCGAGTAAAACTCATGACACACAGGTTTTAGAGGAGATGCCTATACAAAGGAAAATCTCGTTTTGAATCAGAAGTCTGACCCTACATTAACTAAATGTTTCGACCAGGTGATAGTGGGAAGTCATGTTCAAGATTATCCATGTTTTTATATTAGGAATGGAGTACTAATGAGGAAATATGTACCTAAGAATGTACCAGCTGATGCAGCTTGGGCTGAGATTCATCAGATAGTTTTAGCCTCTGTTTACAAGCAACATATTCTTAGTTTAGGTCATGATAATCTGAGCGGACATTTGGGAGTGAATAAGACTTATGATAAAGTACTGCAATATTTCTTTTGGCCGCAAATGAAAAAAGATGTTGCTGATTATTGTCGTTCATGCCACACTTGCCAGTTGGCAGGACAACCAAATCAAACTATCCCACCAGCACCTCTTCAGCCAATTCCAGTAGTGCCAGAACCTTTCAGTCATATTATAATAGATTGTGTAGGACCATTACCCAAAACCAGTAAAGGTAATATGTATATGTTAACTATAATGTGTGCAACTACGCGTTACACTGAAGCAGTTCCATTACGTAAAATTACTTCCAAAGTTATTGTAAAAGCACTAACTATGTTCTTCACTCAGTATGGCATTCCACATAATGTACAGTCAAATCAGGGCTCAAACTTTACCTCAGCAGGTAATGCATGAGTTGGGAATTAAACAGTATTTGGCAACAGCGGACCAACCTGAATCCCAAGGAGCTTTAGAAAGATTTCATCAAACTTTCAAAGCAATGTTACGTAAATACTGTATAGAGACTGATAAAGACTGGGATATTAATGTCCATCTTTTGTTGTTTGCAATCAGATGTAGTAAACAGTCTTCTCTGGGATTCAGTCCTTTTGAACTTATATATGGCCACGAAGTTAGAGGACCACTCAAACTGCTAAAAGAAAGTCTTGTATCAAACGATCAGTCTAAGCCAATACTAAAGTATGTCCAGCTGTTCAAGGAGAGATTAAAAGTGGTTGGTGAACTAGCGAGGAATAATCTTGAAGTAGCTCAGGCAGAAATGAAAACAAAGTACGACAGGAAAGCAAAAGTACGAAGCTTTGAAGTGGGAGATTTAGTACTATACTCGTTTTACGCTAACCTGGCCTAGTAGCCACGCCCCCTTAATAGACCTTCATAGCTGATTGGTTGATTGATAACTGTTCGTGTCGCTTCCCTTATATTGATATTGAGTATGTTTACATCCTGTTCCTCTCTTTACTATTGATGGAAATTACCAACATTAAAATATATAAAAAAAAATTAAGCCTCCATTGCTATGCAGTACTACAGAAATGATGGTAAGCTGATAAAATTCCACAATATGTATCTTCTGAAGTCGTAGCTAACATCATCACATACACGTTGGGTCATAGCCTATTCAATATGTCTTTGTTTTATAGTCAATATAAACTATTTAGAAGCTGATGGAACAACAAATAGCGAACAATAGCTAATAAACTACACTTTACACACTCTACTTATAGTTCAATTCCTTGTATAACTAAAAAAAAAACTCAAAAATATGTGGGGTATATCGGGGAGGTTGTACTGCCAAGGGAACAGCTGTCTTGCCTAGGCGGGAAAATCAACACAGCTCCCACCACCAAATGTTATTATATTGTCTACGAATATGTTCTCATAATGAAATTATATATTAGATATCTATAAGGAATATATTAAGTTGTTATCGAGTGTGGTTTATGCATAACAATATGTATCGTAAATTCTAATATGGCATTTCCCAAGAAATATTAGGCTTCAGTAGGCTACATACATTTGCACCTGTTCCCTTGGCAGTACAACCTCCCCGCTATACCCTAAATCAATATTAACCCCTACTGTCCGGATTGCGGTGATGGTCACTCCCTTGGGAGCGCCCGGGTAGTGTTGTACGCCAGTACCAAGTGGTGACCGGGCGGGATGATGCACCGCTATTGCCAATGTAGACATTTGCGAGCCCAATTTGGCAGGGTTTTTTGTCTTGGCTATACTTCACCACCAGCCCAACAAATCACCATCATCAGTCAGTGTGTTACTGACTGTGAACACGGATGGATGTGGATTAGATTTCTCGTGCGTGTCCGATTCTGTATTGCGTCATGCTTACTTACACCAATGACCGCCACCCGCGCGGGCCGCGTTCAGTTGTCGTCAGAGCCACTACACGTACACGAACGCAACCGCGCTCCACCCGAGAAATTACCCTTCATTCCTCACTTAATTTCTCGGCAACTGAGAGTTGTAGAGAGCTGGGGTTGGTTTTATTGGAAAGAGGAAGAGTTGATGGTGCTAACAAGACCAAATTTAAGTTGTTCAGTATCGTAGTTTAGACGTACAGAGTAAGTGGAATAGAGCGATTTTGGAAAAATCGGCCAAATTCGCCCGGACAGGCAGAAGGGATAGTTAAAGTTAAAGTTAAAGTTGCAGGGTTTTAGTTTAGGTATCTGTCTTGCGACACTCTCTTGAACGTCAGCCAGGCAAGCCCAACTCCCCACCATGGTGCCCAGCCATGGCAGTGACCCCCCAGTAAACAGTTTGTAACTCTCGGGCCTGGGCGAGGCTCGATCTGCCGACCTCACGGATGCAAGGCAGGCGCGTTACCACTGTACTAGTCAGGACTGTACAAGCCCCGGACTGACAGATTGGCTATTCATAGTTATCCCATCGCGGAGGGGTTAAGACTTAGTTTCCAGAACAGGATTTGGATCTTATATATAACATGAAATTTACCTGTACATAATAATGGAAAGGAGAGGGCTGATAACAAAACTAAGAATGTATTGAATTCCTTGGGTGTATCAATTGTGGTAAGTCGGACTGCACTTAGCCACAGAACAGCAGTCTACAACTACTACAAATCTTGGTGGGTACTCCCACTTATACATTGGTTGCAACTCCTGGTGGCGACCACTTATTCAGTCAATCCTAGTGACCTGATGAGTGAAGGACCTCAAATCCCACTGTGATGACTGCCTGGCTCCTGTGACTGTGCGATCTTGTTGGTTGATATAAAGAAGACAACCTAATCATTGATTTAAAACCAAGTCATCGCAGGGTTTATTCTAACGTGCAGTTGTACCCCTTTTATGCAGTTGTAAATTTAATATGTGCAGTTGTAAATCTAGATTTGTGCAGTTGTAATTTTGTACTTTGTTAGAATTTGCATGGCTCGGGTATCATAAACTAGGAAGGAACCACAATATAAGTTACTGATAGCTGACCACAACATATGTTGATTTTCATTAACCTTACCATATAATGCGGTCATAATATACATCTATATACATAAAGCCGAAATTCTGTATGTGTGTGTGTGTGTGTGTGTGTGTCCTCTATGCATGCCCTGATCCTACGTCCTAGAGTGAAATTTTTTACATGGGTTTGATCGCTAATACTTGGGGAGTGTTTTGGACCTATAAAAAAAATGTTTTTCATGTTTTTAAAAAAATGTTAATGTTTTGAGGGGGATTCGAACCCCTGGATTAGTGACACGCACAAGCTTTCTCTCTCTCTCTCTCTCTCTCTCTCTCTCTCTCTCTCACACACACACACACACACACACACATGCTCTCTCTCTCTCCCTCACAGGCTCTCTCTCTATATATATATATTTAATTTCAGAGAGAGAGAGAGAGAGGGTGTGTGTGTGTGAGAGAGAGAGAGGTAATACTGGGTTTGGTTATATTTGTGTGTGAGAGAGAGATAGTGTGTGTGGGGGGGGGGGAATAGTGAAAAATAGATATAGTGCGTGTGAGAGAGAGAGAGAGAGACTGTAACTATGTGAGAGAGATAGACTATATATGCGGGAATAAGGGACAGGCTTGGGGTGGGGGGGTTTGCGGGGTGCTGGAATAGGGGACAGGCTGGGGGGGGGGCAAAAAGCCTGTCCCCTACCGTCACACACCCTAAGCATGCCCCATACACACACATACACATACATACAAACACACACATCCCTACCGTACACACACACACACACAAACACACACATACACTAGGTAAGGTAAGGCTTGGGGTGGGGGGGTTGGGGGTGCGGGAATAGGTGGTGGTGGTAGTAGTGGAGGTGGTAGTGGTTGATGTAGTGGTGGTGGTGGTGGTGGTAGTAGTGGTGGTGATTGTAGTAGTGGTAGTAGTAGTGGTAGTGGTGGTAGTGGTTGATGTAGTAGTAGTGGTGGTTGATGTAGTAGTAGTGGTGGTTGATGTAGTAGTGGAGGTGGTAGTGGTTGATGTAGTAGTGGTGGTAGTGCAGTTTGCATTTGCTACATATCAGTGTTGTATTATTATATCCTTTGTTTATTTAGAACTCTTTGATCGTGTATGAAAATTGGAGGTTTCTGCCTGATTACTCCTGTCTATGCCAAGAAACAAATAAGCTCCTTCCATATAGCATCCACCGCCCGAAGGGCGGCCGTAGGCCGCCAGCCCTCCGCAGGAGCTAGCGGCTCCTAGCCGCCCGAAGGGCGGCGGAGCAGCTAGTATTACATAAATCATAATATATGACATAGAATACCACATTTCACATTACAAATTATATCTTAAGCAGTGAGGATTAATAAACATATTTACAGTAAATGTGAAACCACAAGTGCTTGCTCATAATCATACAAAGAACAAAATCATAAGCCAGGGGGTTTATTCTAAAGTGAAGTTGGGCGCTCCTCCTGGTTTGGTAACCACTGGTTAGGTCGTTCGGGCCTCGCATCAGAGTTTGTGCAGTTGCAAATTTTCCTTAGAATTAACCCTGAGTCATCGTATCAACAATTGATTGTCGTTCAATAGAATAAAAACTTACGGAGGCGTGGAGAAAGCCATGCAATAGTTTGATACCCATAGATCAAGATGAAGAAGACGAGGGAAGAATGACCTTCGAATTTCATCTGAAATTATAGAAAGAACAATTTTCTAATTAGTTGGAATCAGCAGGGAAGTGTTGTCAAATATACAGCTTGGCAAATTAAGTAATACAATCTTATGTCTTCAGTAAGTGGCAAAATATGAGTTCATAATAGGCTTCAGAGGCCGTATTACATCATTGATTGGGAAGAATATATTAACTAACAGTCTGATCAGTATGATATTTTGCAAGAGCTTGTTTAACCATTTAACTACAGGAGATGACATACAGTAAGTCGACACCACCAACAAGTGTGGTGGACGTCTGCAACCATTATATATATATATCTAAATGAAAAGACTCTGTTTGTCTGTCATGCTACACAAATTGTCATATGACCACCTAAAGCGCCAGGAATTCACACACGGAAAGTGTGTGACAGTGAGAGAGGGACAGAGGATATTTTCGTCACAAAAAACACACCACTTACTACTTAATTATACATACTTCACTTTTATCAAACGCCTGGCAACCAACTCGGTTTGTTTACATTCCACGCTTCCGTGCGGTTCACGGGCTTATGGTTTAGTCTATATTAAGACTACGGAGTATAGAGGAAACAGACCTTATAAGAGTACGTCTAGCAGGCAGTATGGGATGGACCGGGTAGTTTGGTCGAAGAGAAGTTCTGACTAACTGAGAGTAATGGGGTGAAAGATGTGGGAAATGGAGGCACTTGACAGTAAAGCAAGTAACATTAGAATCAATTCTCTTCACTAATGGGGGAAGACGCAATTCACGCTGCATGTTCACTATCCTGGTCGACATTGGACAGCCGAGAATTATCCTCATTGCTCTATTCTGAAAATGTTCTAATGTTTCAAGAGTAGCCCTGGGAAGTTGAATTAGAGCAGGGGAGATGTAATCAACAACTGAACGAATAAAAGCAATATAGATGGTCCTGGCTACTGGGATGGAGATACCTGAGGAATTGTTAGAGAGCCATTGAAGTGGTGTAATTCGGCGCTGGAGACAACCCAATAAGTCCTGGACAATGGAATGGTCTTCAGATGAGTCAAAGTCTGATGCTGGAGTTGGCTTTGGAGTTGGCTTTCCTGACTTTTGCCGTGGCGGTAGACTTCCTTCTGTCATGTAAATTTTCACTGCTGAGCTCTCGGCCATTTTATATGCCATCCAAGTGAATTTTACTCTCCCTCAGCCTTCTTTTTCTATTTATAGTGATTCCTGTAGTGCCTTGCAGGCCTTGTGCAATTTTAACTCTCCCCATCCCCTGGTGTTGGCCATCCTGGAGTGGCTTGTTCTCCTGGGTCGTCGTGGCCGCAAAGTCACTTTCTGTTGGGTCCCGGCCCATGTGGGTGTCGATGGCAATGAGTGGGCTGATGCCCTGGCTAAGGCTGTGGTCTCCAATTCTCGGCCTCCTGCCGGGCGTCATCCTGTCCCTGCAGTGGACCTTCGACCCTATATAGATGATGCCGTTCGTTCCTGCTGGCAGGACAGATGGGACGTAGTTGGGGCTAACAAGCTCCGCAATATCTGCCAACGCCTTGGTTTGTGGAGCTACAGCGGCCTGTCCCGCTCGTGGGAGACGGCTCTTGTCCGTCTCCACATTGGCCACACATTATTGACTCATGGCTTTTTAATGGACAGGATTAACCCTTCTTACTGTGATGATTGTCTGGTCCCTTTGACAGAACGGCATATTATTGTTGAGTGTCCCAGTTTTGGGGACCTGCATCGTAGGCACCTCTCCGAGTACCGGGTGGGTGACGGTTCTTACAGTCTCTCCCAGGTGCTCGGGGAGGAGGCTTGTAGTGTGGGAGGGAACACCCTCTCCTATGTGGAGGAGGCTGGTCTCTTTCATAAATTGTGATTTTATTATATTTATGTTTTTTTTAGATAGTTTAATATTATTTTGTTTTGATTCATTTTTATATTTATGTTTTTTTTAGATAGTTTAATATTATTTTGTTTTGATTCATTTTTATATTTTAGTTAAGTTGACGCGTTCTTTTAGTAATGGTGTGTGATTTTAGTTTGTGTGTAATTTAGTCATGATGCCTGTCCCTTTCGGGAGTTTATTATATCGTTAGTTGAGGATAACAATTTTGTGTTGTGCAGTATATGACCCTAGCTGCTGTGCCGCCAGATGCCTAGTTGCATCAATAAATCAATCAATCAATCAATTATCACTGTGTTGAGTTAATGAAATATTAAGCAAAAGTGAGTGGATAATGATACGGTAGTAATACAGCGACAGCACTCAATATCATATCACGTGTGGGTTGTTTGCATAACTCAGCTTATATGCCACTTGCTCCCTATTTAGTCCGGGAGCCAGCAGAGGTTAGGGTAGCTAAAAAGTAAAAGAATTTTCTCTCATACTACATTATTGTATGCATGTCTGGAGTCATTAAAATGGAAGTCTGCCGGGTACCTGGTGGTGGGTATGGCCATAGGACCTATGAGAAGGGACTGGAAAAATGGTCTAGATCTGAGCTCAGAAACCGAAACATTGGAAACCGGTGCCAAAAGTATCAAGTATCAAGAATGTCCATTGCCAGACATTTTTGGTGGTGGGTTACCCCCGCCAGAGTTACCTAACTAATGTACAAAATACACGCCCAAAGGACCTCGCCCTGTAGCTGACCTAGATCAGCTGAAAAGTGAAAGATCTGAAACAAACTATATAATGTCCGCCGCCTCTTCTGGTACCATAAATTGGTCATACCGGACTTTTCCATGGTGGTAACCCTGCTCTACCTTGACTTGTGAATTTTGTGAAATATATGAAACCAGTTCTAAAGTGTCTTGCACAAACCGAGGTAACAAATACAGAAACTAAAAGATGCTTTCATAACAGTTACTCAATTTCTCCTCTACGTAAGGACAACCACACTACTTCAGTCCTAATGCTTTTATTCCACATCTTGTGAATCCATGTCATGACGAGATGTCAAACTGAATGAGAGGAGTTTGTGGTTTGTCGACACCAGATGGTGTAGTGTGCATTCATATATACATATATTTATTTATTTATCACATATTTAATAAAGTTATATTTTTCATAGGTATCGCTCAAGTAGTTTATAAATGTTATAGCTCACATGTTATCTAAACTCACCTCCTTTAAAGGTCACTTGGCAACTGACATATATCCCATTCTCTACTTCCCACTTTGGACAAACTCACCTATAAATATTTATTGTTAATAATATGTAATCTTAAATTGCTGGTCACCTGTTACTGACTGTAGCAAATCAACATACTTTGTTACTATTAAATGTAGACTGAAATATTACACCATTCTGAGAAATGGACTTCCATATCTAATTGTCATATTATAGGAATTATAGCATTTATACCACTGTAAGCAATTTTCTGTTGTGTACTAAAGTTAAGACTACCTAGCGATGTTGTGATAATAATAAATAATTTTATGCGTCTAGACCTTGCAGTATTCAGACGGTCAGACCTCGTCCTCGTTTTGCATAGCCACATCAGATTACAGTACTGTCTGTTTGAGTTACCTTGGTGTACCGAGGCCTTTTGCCAGCAGTACTCTGTTGTCTCTTTGTTTGTGTAAAGTAAATTGCAGCGTTTTGCTGCACTGCTTTGCTGCACCTTCAGTGATTTGTTTTTTGCTGGAGGACAACCAGTAGTTTATGCTAGTTAGTAGTTAGTTGTTCCCTACACCAGACCCGCTGTCTCATGGGAAACCCTGTGGTAGTGGGGCCCAGTAGTCTGGTGCGTCATTTGGGCACCTCTTTTTCTTAATCTACTTTTCCTTTCATATTTTCCGTGCGACTTCCTGGGCCTACGGTTGTCTCTTGGCTGAGCAACGGTATTCGCTTGGGAGGTGGGTTCCGACCACGCCACCCCTCGCATTAGGCAGGTTCGGTGGTGGGGAAGTTCCACTAGGGGGGGGGGGGGGGAGTAAGGTAACTTTTATTCTTCCCAAAATTATTGTCCTTTTGGGGGGTTGATGCAATAGCTAAGGGAGTTAGGAGAGGGTGTGTGATAATAAACTACTTTTCTGTAAACTATTAACTATGTTGTTATGACAAACTACTCTCTGTGAATCACTGACTGTTGTATGTAAGTTTGGCAACACTGTTTAGGAGTTGACTTGAGAGTTGTCGGAGTTGGGGTGTTCCACTCCTCACTCATCGTCAGTTCTGACAAGTGTGTACTGTGTATAGACTTGGTGATATTGTGGGTTTTCTTATAATGTTTTGTTATGTGTTATTTTTTGTTATTATGTTATTGATGTTCACGTGTTAAGGTTTGGTTTATATCTTTACAGTACTATGATGTCTTATATTGATTAAAGCCTACAAAATGGTTTGATGTGTATAACTTATTACATCAGGGTATAAGGAGAGGGGTCGGACGTAGTCAGATGCCCCGGATGGCTGATCCCCCGACTAGCCTTCCTCCTCCTCAAGGAGGGAGACCGAACTAAGACAAAGGCAGACAATAATGGAACCCCTACGGCTGACAGACCAAGGCAACTCAATATTGATATTCCCTCCATGAATGCTATTTATGTGAATGTAAGTTGTGTTAATAGTGCTCAATCTCTCAAGGCTGTTAGCCCATTTATCATCAAAAAGATCCTTGATGGTCAGGTGGGTGCCAGTCTTGACTATGTAAGGAAATTGCGAGATAGTAGTCTCCTTGTGAAAGTGCTGAACTCATCCCAGGTTAGGGATTTACATAAGCTGATGCAGATTCACCACCTCAGGGTGAAAACCACCATTCCAGTTGGGCCAAATACCTGTAAGGGCGTCATTTTCCATAGGGATTTAGCAGTCCTGGATGATGTAGACATTCTCGAGGGAATGAAGGACCAGGCCGTTGTGGAAGTTCAAAGCATGACCAGGTTGAGAGAGAACAGGAGAGAGAAATTTGGCTAGTGTTTCATGACTTTGCCTTCAGCTCAGATACCGGATACAGTTAAAATTGGATAAGAACTAGTTCACGTCAGACCATACATTCAGAAACCTATGCGTTGTTTCCGTTGCCAAAAATTCGGTCACACAGCATTGAGGTGCTTCACTAAAGATCCAGGATTATTCACTCGTGGTAAATGTGCCGGAAGTCACGAGACTCATCTGTGTTCAGAGACAGTGTTCAAGTGTACCAATTGTGGCGGCCCCCACCAGGCAGGTGCAGGTGACTGCAGAAGCCTTAAAGTGGAGACCGAAACAATTGCATACATGAGGGCTCGTGATGTCAGTTATGGTGAGGCAAAGAGGAAGGTGGAGGGGGTCACCCAGGTGAATGTCTTCGGTCTAATTATATTTTTGGTGGATATGTGTTTCTTGAATTATCAGCTTAAAACAACCAAAGATTTATGGCTCTCTCAACATAGACTCGATGGTCTCAAGCATCAAGGATGCAGGCAGGCATGCATTCAAACCACAAAATGTTAAATACTAAAATTTAATACTAAATCTAAGGAAAGTGAAAAAAAAAGTTTTAAAATGGCCAATGAAGGGGGATGGTTCGATCCCAGTACCCCTGCAACCCAAGCTGAAGACTGTTACCAATTCGCCACTCGGGCCTTGCTATTCAATCATGGCTGTTACAATACCACCTTCTGCTGTAGTTGCATCATGGATAAATGTTGTGGTTGTAAAGCTGGCATGGTTTCTCTGGTGGACCAGCAACCAAACTGGATAATGAACTCCTCCCACCCTCCTAATTAGTTCACATAAAACTAATTAAATGAAATTTATTGACAAAACCCTATGTAGGATCTTCACCCGGACAATGTCGGGTATTGCTGCTAGTCTCTCTCTCTCTCTCTCTCTCTCTCTCTCTCTCTCTCTCTCTCTCTCTCTCTCTCTCTCTCTAAAGTATTTATTAGGTGAGTGTCTGCTGTGTTATTTGAGCGATGTAATGAAACTGTGAATAGAAAAAAACGTTCATTGCATCCACAGGTCGTTACATGGGCTGAATTGTCTTTTGATAATGCAAAATGGGGAATTTTTAACTTATTTTGCTTATAATTGCAAATAGATATATGTTAGCGGTGGAAGTACTTTTTCTGATATTGCTATAATCTGTTTTTCCAGTGTTTTTATAGAATACTATGCAATTCATCTTCTATCTGGAGCTAGTTCAGTTTAACACTAAATTTCTTAGGTTTGAAAATTGTGCTTTTCAAAAGTCTTCGTTTCATTCTTAGAGTCTCCTATACCTACATCAACTGTATCTGTCTACATCTTCATAACAATTTGCCAGTGGAACATCTTGATCAGTAGTGTCAACAAAGAAGGTAAGAGTCTCAAATATAATAGGGAATGGGTGTTGTTTGACTGATGATTAGACTCCCCAGACACCGTTAATCTTAGTAGACAGTGTAGTACTTAGTTTATTATTACCTCTCCATCAAAATGGGATGATATCTCTGGAGGATTCTATTGCACCGTGGTAACGCGGGAGGGAGAGTAGCACTGCCAACATTGGATGATGATTCAAAATAAGACTCTATTGTTGCTTTTATTGATATCCATATGGTTTATGACACAACATTTAGACAGTTGACATATGACACCTTAGTACTGCTCTACTGTTATCTATATTTTACCAGATATAATATATTAACTATGGCGAAAAATGGAGGGAAACCAGGTTTTGTACATCCTTTTTCATTGTTCACAACTTTGTACTTATTTTAGCTACTATCTAAAGAAAATGTTCAAAGTGGTATTTGTTCATTTGCAATACGGTCTATTCGGAATATTCCTATCCTACAAACATCTGAAATACATCTTCAGAAGTCAAAGAGGGTTTTCTTTCACCTTTCGCCCTAACCAATACAGTATCATAAATGTATTGTAACAGCTAATCTATGTAGAATTCCACATTTCATCATAGGGACATTTTCGCCTCAAATTATCCAACCAAGTTATTATTGTATTTAATTAATGGAATGCTGAATCACCCATCATCTATATTATGCCCAGGAATACTTCCTTATGCATTATTTCTATCCATCTCCATTGCAAACAAAGTATCGTTACGGATAAAGAATAATTAGCTACGGGGATGAAATATATAAAATATATGGCATAAATATTTGTATGTACTGAAGATTGTAGGAATTCTAGGACAAGGTATGTTTACAAATTAGATGCAATATTACACAGTTCTAAATGCAGTTACTGACATCTTCTGTCTAACCCCCGATAGGGAAGTATTGCCTGCATTAGTGAAGTGGGCAATTCTTTAAGGGTTTTGGAGCCCCTTCGGCCCCAGTCACTAGCTTTTACTTCTTCAACTATCCCTCTTTTCTTTTTATATCCTTCCTGCTTGCTGTCTCACCACTCTATCACCGTTTTCTGGCGCTATATGACCTCACTCTTGTGGCGCCTAATATCAATCAATCAAAAATCAAATTCTGTCTGACCCATATCATATCTTGTAGAGAACAGATCTATTGCATTTTATACTTATCACTTAAACGTAAACATTATTTACTTATTTAAACGGTTATTAGGTATTTGTTGTTCATGAATTTATTATTATAAAATCTATGATGTTGTAACGTGACAGAGATGTGGAGGAAGTAATAAGAAAGAAAACGTAAAATATAAAAAAATAACAGTCTATTGTATCGGAACACTGAGTTCAACAGCCACCATTGCCTATCACCTTCCTCCTATCCTTATACACGCATTTTTTATTTCACCATAACTGACAAACAACTTCTCAGAAGATGTATGTTTATAGAGAATTTTTATCCTAGAAATACATCTACTTTCATTTGACAAAGCCGGAAAGGAAAGTCGAGGGACACCCTGTATATCCTCATTAGTTAATTAAGTACTAAGGTATTATTTCTCCTTGCATATATTTCCATTTGTAAACTCATCCAAGTCAATATAATTGTATTTAAGTGGTAAGTGAGTAAAGTCACTAAGGAATTTCTGTAAGTATCAATGAATTAATTAAAGTAACGTGTTTATAAAGTAACTAAAACTGTTAAGTGAAGTCTCATTATTATAATTACCGTATTATTAAAATGAATTATTGTTATCAGTAGTGTATTTGATTATAAATATTGCATTATCATAATAATAATAATTATTATTAATATTGCTGCTGTGTCGGGGGTGGGTACCTGAGCTCGCCATTTACAAGTAGCCTAATTCAATTACGTTTATTGTGCATTTACCAATTGTTGAATGAGTTATTTATTCTTTGAGGTACAGTACGGGAATATCTGATTTAATTTCATGCATTGTATCGTGTTTGTCTTACTACTTAGTGTTAATAATAATTATTAATTGTTTTTACTACGTGTTTGATTTTATTCCGAGTAATAAAGAACCTAGTTTGTTTCAATATATGTCGCTTTAAGTATTCATTCATTATAGTCCGATTGGCCATTCCCATTTCTCCCTAATTACCCTCGTAACAATATATATATATATATATATATATATATATATATATATATATATATATATATATATATATATATATATATATATATATATATATATATATATATATATATATATACAGTCGCGGTCAAATATAATCATCCACATATGGGTATCTCAAACAATTTACTGTCCAATGTTTTCACGTTCATATATGATTTTATTGTTTTAAGTAGAGTGTAGCTGCTTATATTAAATTAAAAGATGGTAGTTAACCTATTTATTGGAAAGTTTATCATCTAAGGAACAGAGAGGGAAGCTGTCAAACTCTTAAGTGAGTTACCCCTATATGGATGATTATATATGACCACAAATGTATATATATCACTTGAAGCACGTGATCCAGGAATATGTGGAAGTTCACAAGGAAAGAAGAAACACGGGGTCACAAGTGCTTTCGTGTATTCACATCTTCAGGGGAAATACAGAGTGGAAGAATTACCGAGAAACACCTTATATACAGGTACATTTAATACCTAATTGGTAATCTTAAGGTGTTGCCCATAAGAATTCAAAGCAATACACAAACATGAAATGACATGACCACAAAGCCCAAAATTATTTTCAATCATTAGGTAACAGCGGTTGGACTTATCTTCTTAAGGTGGTTATTCTTTTTTGGTACATTGGAGTTCCTTGATTCCTCCAAAGTATGCTAGGAAACATGGCCGGAAGAGCAAATATAAAAGCGTTCTGTTGCTTGGAATAGTTTGGAGGATTCAGTTGCTCCAGATTTACCAACACAGAACTTCCCCCTTAACAATCATGTCTATGATGAAACTGACCAACTTGTACATACCATTGTTTAAGTTCATATTAATATTTGTAGTGTGATCAAACTTGACTATAGTGTTTCTATTTTTGGATGAATTACATGACGAAGCATTACACCAGTCAATACTAATAACTCGATACTCATGCTGTTTGATCCTGGTAGAAAGGTCTTCCCAGTCTGTCCTATGTACAACATAATATTATATAAAAAGAAATAAAGGTATCCTACATTATACATACATCCACTTGAGGAATTGGATGAATTTTTGATCAACATTTTGTCATTGCAGAAAGCAACATTAACATTCCATTTTTTAAGAAGATGAGGGATTTGGGCAAATTTATCACTGTATGGGAATATCAGTAAGTTTTTATTATTTTATAGCAGATTAATAATGAATATATGACAAAACATTGGTTGGTTTTCTGTATATGCTAAACCTAAAGGTGTTGCCTACCCTGTGAATCAGACAATCAAAATATGTCAATTTTCCATCCTCCTTAACTTCAATGGTAAAATTAATGAAAGGGGCTAAGATGTGAAGCAATGTTAGAAAGTTATCCAGATTACATAGCCAAAGGTAAAGTACGTCATCTACGTACCTGTACCATACCGCATTACTGGGTAAAATAGTATTTAGTAGTTTTTTCTCAAAGAACTTTATGTACAAATTACTCATTGATTGGGAAGAGTGGATTGTTCATTGCCATACCAAATTTCTGCTCAAAATATTCTCCTTGAAATACAAATTTACAGTTTTTAATACACAGCTTAAATCAACTGCAGGATAACACTCTTGGTGACAGGAAGAGGGATATTTCATCAAGATAAACCAAACGATCATATATATATATATATATATATATATATATATATATATATATATATATATATATATATATATATATATATATATATATATATATATATATATGGTGAAGTGACCTGTAATATAAATAGTGAAACAGGAGCAACATACTTTCTTCTATTTTCAGAACATCATCAAGGAGAAAGGGGTTTGTTTGTATATTAATTAGGCTTAACGCATGTCGAGTACTTAATGATCATTAAAGCCATATAAGGCGATATTCTGCAGCTATGACAGACGTTGTCTACCTGCTGCTGCCATTGCTGCATTGGCTGGGTGTCGGTCGTCCTCCTTTTATGAGCATAGAATGAGCCTAGGACGCGCTAACCATCAGGTCCGGCCACGTTGGTAGCCCCCACACCCTTCCTCCCTTCATCCACAGTGAAAGACATCTCCTCCCCAGTCCTCAGTGATGGTGGGGAGATACTGGCGGCAGAGAAAAGGTTACCCTTCCTGTGGACGAAGTAATCCTCGTTGTTCACATCAAAAAGGCATAGTCCTTCAAATGTTTCAACCATTTTACCATACCAACAAGACAGTCGGCAGGCGAAGTGGTGATGTTGGAAGTCGGTTATGACTGACCAATAGATGGCTGGGGATTCCTTCCAGGGAAAGTGTTTTTTTCTCTCTCTCTCTCTCATGGTGCTAAATGACTATCACCGAAGAGGGCATCAAAGCAGCCTAATTTGTTTTTCTTCTACCTTCCCCACGACTCTTTGTGTTGCTGACGATTGTTGATTCAGATTTTGATAAGTCTGTGTGCGTTATCCTGCTGGACCAGACATCCTTGATCCGGAAGATTTCAGGGTCTTGGCATAAGGAGATGTGTTGTTGAAATAGGTCGAGGCAAGAGAGGCAGACATCCACCAGTCCTTCTCCTCTTCCTCTTCGTTTGTCATTCTCCTTCGTTTTCCAGGTTAATGTTGTCGTCGGTGGTGGCATCTTTAGTAGTGGTGGAGCTGGAGCAGTTACTGGTGTCTGTGTCCACCTCCATCTCGGGGTCTTGTTGAGAAGGTTCAGGTGGTAGTGGTGATGGTGATACTTTCCCAAGGTTGAGTGGGCGAGGCAGCATTTAATGGACCGGAGTAGGGGTTGGTGATTGATTGATTAATTGATTGATGCAACAGCTAGAGTAATAATACCGCCCAACATAATAATAAACTCTAATTATTTTAAAACATGGTCATTCATATTATCAATAAATATTTACACACATTAGCCAGACTTCACCTCTCGAAAAGGGAAAAGCAGCATTATTAAAATGACAAATCAACTAAAGCTCACATTTTTACTATAATAACCTGATTAACTTAAGTAAAATATATAAAAGACTCAAAAATAAAAACATTGAACTATCTAAAATCAAACTAGCCATAAAAATAATAAAATTCACAATGTGTGGAGATTTGTATGATAGTTAAGGTTAACAAGATAAAAAATCATCATTCTCATATAAAAAAACTGTTATTTTGTAATATCATAATTTAGTCTTTATCTGGCAACGCTGCGATGTCTAGAGTAGGATATAATCACTCTTTGTGTTAACATAAAAATTTCTTCAGAAATATATGAATGGTTAGTGCTCCTACTTTACTATTTACTATTTACTTACGAATACTTTTCCAGTAATTATATTACGTGCACCATATATATTACAATGAAATATGCGTAGTAAATTTGTATTTACATAAGCTTTCTGCTATATCTAGATCCATGTGAAGGAAAAATTCGCTTTATGATCTGTGATTGACAATGGATGAATATAATGATAATTTGACCACAATTGGTGAAATCTCTGAACTCCCTCCATGAGTTGAGACCTCTTGATACATGGACGCCCAAGACGAGGTCGAGTGTTGACGTTGCCTTCCAATTTCCATCTCTTGATCCACCTACTGACGGTGTTAGCACTGACGTCCATCTCCCTAGCGATGTCCGTGGTAGTCATACCTTCCACCCACAGTAACACAAATTTGGCACGTTCAGACAAGGCAGTTAGTCGGAATGGTCGGCGGTGTTTCATTTTTCTGTGTAAGAGTGGGGTAGTATTCTAAATATAATTCATGTATCTGCTATCAATTGGCAAGAAAGTTGAATCATAAAGTAGCAGTACACTGACTTCTGCTCCATTGATTTTTAACCTGTTGCATTGACAATTATCCGTATACAATTCTTTAATCTGAAATGTATTTTAAAATTTTGCTGCATATTGGTTTCTCAGAGGGTATATGTATTTATTAATTGATTGATATTAAGCGCCGAAACCGTGAGGTCATATAGCACCAGAAATTGGTGATAGAGAGGTGTGACAGCAAGCAATAAGGAAATAGGAAGAATGGAGGGACAGTTGAAGAACTGAAAGGTAGAGGTTGGGGCCAAAGGGGCGCCAAAACCTTTAAAGTATTGCCCACATCACTACAGGCAATACAGGGTATATATATTCCGATGTTTGCAGAGCAATTTTAATATAAATGCAGATTCATTTCAAGTATCTAATATATAAAACAGTCTGTCTGTCTGTATGGCCGCTATGCACGCCCTCATTCTTTTTTACCTAGAGTGAAATATGGTACATGAATTTGATCGCTGAAAGCTCAGGAGTGTCCTCCGCTTACAAAAAAAAATGTTTTTCAATGATCAATGGGGGGTTGGGGGGAGTTCGAGCCACTGTAGTATGGGTACCATGCATACGCTCTCTCTCTCTCTCTTTCTCTCTCTCTCTAGATAGATAGACAGATATATAGATATAGATAGAGAGATAGATAGATAGATAGATAGATAGATAGAGATAGATAGATAGATAGATATAGATAGATAGATATAGATAGATAGATAGATAGATATAGATAGATATAGATAGATAGATATAGATAGAAAGATATAGATAGAGAGATATAGATAGATAGATATATAGAGATATGGATAGATAGATAGATAGATAGATATAGATAGATAGATAGATAGATAGATAGATCCCCGGACAACGTCGGGTATAGCTGCTAGTCTTATATATATAATAGTAAGAGGGACACCACCTGCAGAATATATATATATATATATTTTTGTTAACTTAAGTATTTCATAAACATGTTAATTGTTAATAATTCTCATAAGATCAATATTTTATTAGAGTTTTTTATATGTACAGTCACAAGCACTATTCAGATGTGCCTTGAATATCTAGAAACAGTAAATAAATGCTATGATACCCACTGGAATTATTTCGTTGGTGAATTAAAGTGTTCAAAGTTGTATAATTATTATTGCTCGTGAAACTCACATTATAGGTTAGGGAGTTTCCTTCAACAATTTGTGATATACTGTATAATTCCAAATATACTGCAGTAAGAATCGAGAACGGAATCACTGATGATGACAGAGGATATAGTTTAATTATCTTGGATCATCTACGGTTCGATTTAATAGTGATGAGGAAGTAGGATGTACTTTCTTCCTATTACTCTTTATTTGGGATGACATTAATATTATTGTATTATAAAATACAAGCAACATAAATTGTTAATGCTGTGGAATAATAAAGTATAGTTTATCTACCAGTGCACGGCGCTTTACAGATTTTTGTTTTGTTTTGCAGTTGGATGTCTGGGAGAGAGGGTTAAAGTTGGTTGTGTTGGTAGGCGCCAACCAAGTTTTGGCTTGTCAAGGGTAACACACCTAGAAGACTTGTTTCACTACATCCCATATAGCTAATCTAAATTAACATTACGGAATTGTTCATGGAGTGAAAAGTATCATGTGAAAGCATTATTTCTTTATCAAGCTCAAACCTCTAGGAAAGAATTATCACTTTTCCATGCCCCATTCTATTAGCGTTCTATTCGGCAACCAGCTCCAGACTTGCTTACCATCCCTTATGTGATAGTTGTATTATTCAATAATGAATAAAATATCTGATCCACAGTAATATAATAAAGAAAGATCGTGACCAGGGTAAAGTGTTAAATAAAAAAAATACAATTATAATAGAAACAAAACAGAAGAGGACTTCCCTAGTTTAGATTTGCAACACAGTCTCCTCGAGCATTCTCCTTACAATTATGTTTTATTTATCAGCCATTGGATACAGAAGTTAAGGAATACCTTCATCGTCAAGACTTATCTGGGGTGGACTTACCTACCGTCAGTGGCATGGAGGAAACTCTTTTCCTAAGTGTCATTTTCTAGCCTGAATAATCAACCACCAATAGAGGGCTATGCATCATCATCAAACTATCCTATGGCACTGCACTACCACGGCAGATAGGTGAGGAGTAAGGAGTAGATCTATCTGTGCGTTAACAGAAACTATTATTGTATCCAAGACTATTTCTTAAGTCGATTAAATGACGAATGTTGACTAGGATCATAACCCTTGTACTGTACATTGGTACCTATTATAATTATAAAATAGTTTCTTTACCTAGTTTTTTAGGAGAGGAATGTACAGTTGGACACAGGAATTCGAGGTATAGCCCAAGTGAAAGATGGTCAATTTCTCCCAATATCAAGTTCCTTAGTGCCAAATAGGAGACACCAGGGGCAGAAGTCAGTATTGAGGATGGTAATAAAAAGCAACTACCCGATAATAGACATTGGTTACTCAAATGGGACAAGTATATTTCACCTGGGCTGTAGCACAATTCCTGTGTCCAACTGTACAACTGGTCATCAGTAATGATAAGCGTGCCTCTACCGTCATTATAGGTTTTGCTTTTTCTGTAGTTCTACCAAAAGATTGCACTTGTTGTCGTTTACACTTCCTCGTTTAACACCCCGTCCTGCCTTAGTAGCGCCCGCTATCAGTTCTTCCCCTGACCCCACAAAACACAGATGTTCATCACCCTCTTTTCTTCCTACCCCAAGTAAGCTGTTTGGCAGAGAAGAGGAGCCCATAATACACAGCTATCAAGTGAATCATTATTATTGCAGTTACAACGCTTATCCTGTCTCACATTTGCTTCAGCTAATTTAATATTTTATCAGGCTATTTGAAGCAGACCGGGATACATATTATGTCTTGTGACTGTACTGGCCTTTGCAGGTTTGAAATATTTGGCCTATTCCCGACGTCACGAACCTTAGTAAAACTGCCACTTTTCACCAGATAAAATAATTGTTAACAACAAAGTTGGGAAAGTGATCTCTTTCCCGTATGATTTCGGCCTCATAAAAATGTATAATGAGAGGTGAAAAACTTCTCTGATTGCTCTCATTTTTTTTAACATAGGGCATTGTTCTTTCAGAAACATAGTGTTTTTTTGTTTTAAGCCAAAGGTGCAGGTATGAACTAATATAAATGTTATTAGTTCTGCCAACCCCTGTACTATTTTATGCTTGTAATTGCTGTTTTACTGTATATTGCGCACCAATTCTTATCTATGATGTTAATATAATTACTGAATAATAACATCTTAAAGTGCAGACGTAAAATGTATCAGTAATTATCGCTTGGAAGATTTTACAAAATTACATCTAACTCGGCCAACACGCTGTTCCCCCACTTCCATATTAAAACTGCTGGCGATCACACGCAACCCTTCAGTTAGTGACCCCGGGAATTGCTCCTCTATGGATAGTACTTACTTCTACTAATAAATGTTCGAACTTTGTCCATACTTGACATAAATCAATATTATAATTATTATTTGTGAAACAGATTTTATAAATGTTAATACCAAGCCAATGTAGGCAAAATTAAATAACTAGTAGGGGGCCTAAGTCGAAGCCATCACGACGTTGGTTAGGTGAAAAAACTACTTATGGTAGTTGATGCACATAATATTATAATAATTTTATATTACAATTTCTTGTCATGTTACTAGACGATAAAGTGATAAAAAATGGGAGGATTGAGTGTTACAGTATATTATGTGGGAAGGTGGTTGTACAGCAGTATTGTTAACACTGTATTGTATAAACAAGCAAGTGATATGGCGAGTGGTTTGGTGTACTTCACAGCATATTTCAAAGACAAAATCAGAAGACAAATGAATGCACACTGAAGTATGGATTGTTACCCTGCGACTTGTACAAATAGATAAATTAATGTATATAATATCACTCAGCCCACAAGACGGGAATTCAAGAAACTAGTTAACTTTATGAGTAAGAGGCAGATGGCTTAAGTAACGTACAGTTGGACACAGGAATTTGAGGAATAGCCCAAGTGAAAGAATGTCAATTTCTCCCAATATCAAGTTCCTTAGTGCCAAATAGGAGACACCAGGGGCAGAAGTCAGTATTGAGGATGGTAATAAAAAGCAACTACCTGATAATAGACATTGGTTACTCAAATGGGACAAGTATATTTCACCTGGGCTGTAGCACAATTCCTGTGTCCAACTGTACAACTGGTCATCAGTAATGATAAGCGTGCCTCTACCGTCATTATAGGTTTTGCTTTTTCTGTAGTTCTACCAAAAGATTGCACTTGTTGTCGTTTACACTTCCTCGTTTAACACCCCGTCCTGCCTTAGTAGCGCCCGCTATCAGTTCTTCCCCTGACCCCACAAAACACAGATGTTCATCACCCTCTTTTCTTCCTACCCCAAGTAAGCTGTTTGGCAGAGAAGAGGAGCCCATAATACACAGCTATCAAGTGAATCATTATTATTGCAGTTACAACGCTTATCCTGTCTCACATTTGCTTCAGCTAATTTAATATTTTATCAGGCTATTTGAAGCAGACCGGGATACATATTATGTCTTGTGACTGTACTGGCCTTTGCAGGTTTGAAATATTTGGCCTATTCCCGACGTCACGAACCTTAGTAAAACTGCCACTTTTCACCAGATAAAATAATTGTTAACAACAAAGTTGGGAAAGTGATCTCTTTCCCGTATGATTTCGGCCTCATAAAAATGTATAATGAGAGGTGAAAAACTTCTCTGATTGCTCTCATTTTTTTTAACATAGGGCATTGTTCTTTCAGAAACATAGTGTTTTTTTGTTTTAAGCCAAAGGTGCAGGTATGAACTAATATAAATGTTATTAGTTCTGCCAACCCCTGTACTATTTTATGCTTGTAATTGCTGTTTTACTGTATATTGCGCACCAATTCTTATCTATGATGTTAATATAATTACTGAATAATAACATCTTAAAGTGCAGACGTAAAATGTATCAGTAATTATCGCTTGGAAGATTTTACAAAATTACATCTAACTCGGCCAACACGCTGTTCCCCCACTTCCATATTAAAACTGCTGGCGATCACACGCAACCCTTCAGTTAGTGACCCCGGGAATTGCTCCTCTATGGATAGTACTTACTTCTACTAATAAATGTTCGAACTTTGTCCATACTTGACATAAATCAATATTATAATTATTATTTGTGAAACAGATTTTATAAATGTTAATACCAAGCCAATGTAGGCAAAATTAAATAACTAGTAGGGGGCCTAAGTCGAAGCCATCACGACGTTGGTTAGGTGAAAAAACTACTTATGGTAGTTGATGCACATAATATTATAATAATTTTATATTACAATTTCTTGTCATGTTACTAGACGATAAAGTGATAAAAAATGGGAGGATTGAGTGTTACAGTATATTATGTGGGAAGGTGGTTGTACAGCAGTATTGTTAACACTGTATTGTATAAACAAGCAAGTGATATGGCGAGTGGTTTGGTGTACTTCACAGCATATTTCAAAGACAAAATCAGAAGACAAATGAATGCACACTGAAGTATGGATTGTTACCCTGCGACTTGTACAAATAGATAAATTAATGTATATAATATCACTCAGCCCACAAGACGGGAATTCAAGAAACTAGTTAACTTTATGAGTAAGAGGCAGATGGCTTAAGTAACGTACAGTTGGACACAGGAATTTGAGGAATAGCCCAAGTGAAAGAATGTCAATTTCTCCCAATATCAAGTTCCTTAGTGCCAAATAGGAGACACCAGGGGCAGAAGTCAGTATTGAGGATGGTAATAAAAAGCAACTACCTGATAATAGACACTGGTTACTCAAATGGGACAAGTATATTTCACCTGGGCTGTAGCACAATTCCTGTGTCCAACTGTACCTAGTGTCTGTGTGTGTGTGTTTAGAACTTTAGACAGACGATCAGGATATTTGAGAAAGTGATATTATGATATGTTGGTTTAGAGCACCAACGTAATAAAAGAGTGGGATGAGTTTGTGTTATATACTGTAGGGTAAGGAGCTTGAACTGTACAGAAGTATCTTGGTATAAACATGGAAGTGATAGGCAAGTGGTATAACGTGCAGTTTAATTAACGCTTACTGCACAGTTTATTTTAAGAGCAGAATGGAAAACACACAAAGGTAAAGTTATCAACTCTGCACTTTCGTTTCTTCGACGCAATCACTTGCACAAATATTTATATGAATTCAAGTAATATCACTCAGCGCACAATGAGAAAAATATCGGAAACTAGTTATCTGTATGAGTGTAAACCGGAAAGATGAGGTAACATACCTAGTTTGTGTGTGTAAACAGACGATCAGGACCAGATGGTGAAGGAAGGTGTACAGACTGGTGGCGTAACCAGACTGCTGAGAACTTGGTCAGCCACTCAATATATATTCAGTACAGTGGCGCGCGCTTCTCTTTAGGAATATAATATGCACACTGTATGCAGCAGACGATTGCATCATTAAAAAAAATGTAGATATGGCGATGTTTGCTGACAGTACCATGTCCAGTTGCCATTGATGCAGTTAAATTGTCTCCAATCATTCCAAAACACATTTACAAACCATAACCAATCACACCTCATCCTTTGCCATCCAAAATATCTAACCCAACAAATACACAAATAACTAACTATCCCAAGGAACCAATTACTTTTATGGTTGGAAGCACCGTCCTCAGATTGTCTGGGGCAATATTTCTTTAATCAACAAATATTAAATCAGGCCACGACCAACGCAGAACTGCCTCTGCTCATACTACAATGAAAAAAATGGAACCTTGATTCACGTCGTTCCTGATATCATCGATATAGATTGTACTCTTTACGGGGATACTGACCACATTCGTGTCAGTGTAATATAGCGACAAGAGTTACGTGCGTCTCGGAAATAGTCATATTGCGAGATTGAAAAGATTAAACCTTTTATATGAAAGACAGAAAGTAGGTGAAATTGGGTATATTTCCCACCTGTAGGCGATTTTTTTTTTTTTTATAAACATCGCTACTCACGGATTAGAATCACGGTGTTTATCCAAACGACGTTTGGAACTGTCTAAGCTTTTGCAGTTTATTCTGTTACGTGGAAGCCCATTCCATAGGTTAACGACTCGGTTAAAAAATATTTTCTTGAAATATTGTGAGTTAAATGATTTACCTATAATTCTGTAATCGTTTGCTATCGTGAAATAATTTAATTGGTCGATGGTGAAATACTTCTTGCAGTTCATACTGTCTATGCCTTGAATAACTTTAAGTACCTTTATTGAGTTACCACTAAGATGTGTTAACGGAAATAAATTTAGTTCTTTTTGTAGCTCCTCGTATATTTTGTTCTTCAGATTTGGTATCAATGTAGTACCGTACGTTGGACTCGTTCCAAATTTGCTATATATTTCCAGTAGTACGGGCACCAGACTTGAACACAGTTTTCCAGGTAAATATAACAAGTAAGGATTGTATCGTTGAACCAATATTTGAGTATGGGAACATATTCCATGCACCTGTGGCCAGTTAATGGGTGTTCTGACAATATTAACATATTAAGTAGCTTTTCCTTTCACCGAGGTCTAACTCAGCACTCTGATATTTGCGAGTAACAACCTGTACCTTACTGACTTCGCTGACACTTGAGGACAATTACATAAGAACTGATGATATTAGATAATCAAAGCATCGGCACCATTAACTATCCATCATCTGGCCCCTTTAATGATTACGTCAAATGGCAGGTGGCACATTCCTTTAGAAAATTAAGTACTAAAATTAACATGTAGCACGTCTTACGTTATTCCTCGTTATTATCTCGTAGAATTGTGAGGCAATACAGTTATAAGAACATGCAACACTTTATGATTGTTACACTACTCTTAAGCTTACATGAGTATTGATTACTTCCCTACTATTGAATGTAATGTAATCAGAATCGCGTACAGATCCCTCCTTCACAATGACCATCTGCAGTCGATCGGGCATCGAGGCAACGAGACTAATAAGTGTTTCAGACGTGTTTTCCGCCTGGGCGAGGGAGTAGTGAAAACAGATATTTTCCACCTCAGACACGAACCAAATGCAGGCAGAGGCGAGAGAGAGGAGGACCGGCAAAATTATCGCTTTAGTCTGTGTGTGTGGCGAAGTGTCAGTCATAAGTCAACAAGACCTAACGTGACAGATTGATGAGCAAGTGACATTCATTTAATTAATAAATTGAAGGCGAGACCGGAAAGATAAATGATGGCAAGGAGAAGAACCTACACTAAAACATATCTCTGTTGTTAAAATACATGCAGACCCAAGACCAATAATACAGAGACTATGTGGTAAAGGAAAGGGCCGAAGGGAGAGAGAGATGGGAAGAGTCGAGGCCAAGAGATCCTGACATGAAAATTCAAAACACGATATTGCCCCGGACGCGTGTGAATACCTCGGCTAAGTTCAAAGTAACGATATTTTGTTTCTCTGACACTGAGCGGACACGGTACTGATATGGCACGGATATGTGTGAATAGATCTTAAACCTGAAATTTTAGTTTTACCACCAAACTTCAGTTTCCGTCCTTGCAATGTGAATACATTACAACCAATATATAGGATTTACACATCCCGGTTTTATTTGACGTAATCATTAACCAGATGATGGATAGTTAATGGTGCCGATGCTTGAATTATCATTATTATCAGTTCTTATGTAATTGTTCTTCAAGTGTCAGCGAAGTCAGTAAAGTACAGGTTGTTGCTCGCAAATATGAGAGTGATGAGTTTGACCTCGGTGAAAGGAAAAGGGCTCAGCTACCTAATATGTTAATATTGTCAGAACTTGTCAGAACACCCATTAACTGGCCACAGGTGCATGGAATATGTTCCCTTACTATGGTCTCCTCCATTTATCATTTTAACAGTTAATCAAAACCTAATGGCATTTATTAAAAGAATTACCATATTGCAGCAGTGTTGCCAGATCCGGCTGGATCCCAGTATTTTGCCCCAGTCATTTATTGTACGTACTTTATCACGATTATTTTCTGGTAGTTTGCCGAGGTTAGTTTGATGCGGTCTAGGTTAGATTAGGTAAGGTCAGGCTAATTTCAAAATGCCCCATTGAATATGCCCTATCTTGGAAATGGGGCATTTCTGGAGGAAATGCCATAGAAGAAAATAGTCTTAGAATGGTCTAAATTAGTGGGTAATGAAGGTAGAAAAACCGTATGTAATAACAGTAATCCTTTCAATATTTACTAACCTAATTTATCGATCATTACAATGTAATATTCTGCACCATGAAATATAGCAAATTAATACATCAGGTATAATTTGGTGCCTATTGTTGCAACCACATAAAAACAAAATTTCTCACATACAGATTATTACTTAATTGTCATTCACTCATTCTTTTCGCTCAGCATACAAGCCTGCCAATTCCCTTTACCATCTCTCACACTAGTGAGTGCTTTAGGTGTGTGTCTAGGACCAAAGTTTGTGGTTCACGCCTGGGAGAGGGAGCGCTGACAACACTGCAGTGGCCCTCGCGTCAGTGCATCCGGCTGTGTACTGTGCCGGACTAATGTTCTGTCCCGCAGCGACCCACAGTGCACCAGCCTTCAAAACCACTTCTGGCTCGGACAACGAAACACCAGATTGATTTTTAGATTATGAGCATGAGACGGCCCTCGTTGATGAAGGAATGGTGGAATCCCTACATAAAAAAAATATGTGAAGTGATTGGGACTGAGGGAGACTGGATCATACATTGACAGAATCTTAATGTTGTCTTGCTTATTATATTAATAATTACCTGATGCCGTCATTTACCTTTATTGTTATTATAATACAATTAAGAGTAGGTGTTTTTATTTAAAATATAAACTAATGTATAAAGCACATGATTCATATTTAGTCATATGTAATGAATTGGGAATTATTCTATGGGAATAATTTTACAAACAAACATAGGTGGTAATAAATAATGTATAGGTTTCTGTTTTCAGTAATTTGAATTTAAAATTCCTGGATGGCATAATAATAATTTTATATCATAACAAGAATGGAAGCATTCAGAGAATGCAAACCTCCACCAATGCCAACTTCATATATGACCTTCAACTTGACCCTTAGGCGATCTTAAAGGTCATTGACCTTTTCAAGGTCGAATATAGGTCAAAATTTAGGCCTTGCTAAATACTACAATATGAGCCCAGGTAGAAGTCTCTAGCTCAAGCGAGTCCCTAGATATGGCTATAAATGTGTTTTTATCTTTTCGTTGACCTTTGACCTTGACATCTGACAATCTAATCTATTGTTGCCACTACAATACCCGACCTTCCCAGAAAGTTTCATCAAAGTCCGTCCATGCGTTTTTGCGTAATCCTGCTAACATACAAACAAACAAACAAACAGACAAATATACAGGAGTGAAAATATAACCTCCTTGGCGGAGGTAAAAATGAATAACTAGGTGGAGTTGATTCCACTTATTATGTTAGTTAGCTTCCGTATCTCCATTGGATACAGTATAAATTTGAATTTGCACACCAGCGCCCCTATTAACCCATAAATTCCTATTGTCCGTTTAGACGGACGATACGATTTTAGGTCTTGAAGCCGATGGTCCGTTTAAATGAACAGCCCATAAATAACTGCATGGGCTACATATAGCCATAGCAGAAGTGCCAAAGGGAAGCTGTAATCTTGGACTATTGTAATTGATCGTGATTGGCTGACTTCCCCCCCTATGGTGTAGGTGGGTGTGGCCAAAGTACATCCACACCCACATTGTGTTATCTGCAGCCAATACCATCACTCGTATACACTCCCTCACTCATATACAATCCCTCTCCTTGTCTCCCCTAGCCTCTCTCTGCCTCTTATAGCCATTGGACATTAGTATAACACACTTTCAAACACTCCCATACATTGTGCATGCATGCGTTAGCGTATCACAGGTATGCACAGTTGTATGCAAAAATGACTTGTATGTTGCCTTTTTTGTCTATTTCAGTGCATTTATATACTCGTTTTACATACACAAACACGCAAGCACACATCTAGGTACACATACTCATGCATCTACGCATTATAAAAATGTGTAACACATACGTATGCCTTCGTTTGTTATTTGGGAGGTAACTGTCATATTATTTTCCGACTTTGATATGCTGTTGTACTCTAACCAGTGGATATAGAAGACTTTTGTTTGCATATTCTGGTGTGTAAAATAAAGTTCTACAAACCTATAAGACTAAAACTAACCTTAGAGTAACTTTAAAAATCAGGTTGTATTTGCAGTTGGGGGTGAAGGCTGTCGTAACGAATTGCGGTTCTAAGGGGTTAAGGCAATGTGGATCTAAAGTGCCGTCCTTCAACTGTATAATCGAGTCCTTATCCCTTTTCACGTATTTAAAACCGTTGATTTCTCGAATTGCATACATTTTCATGAAGTGAATAATTGTAGGAATCGAATAATGACGTCGTTAATTTAAATTAGTATGTATGACTAATGTGTAATTAGATAGGATCTTAAGATAGCCAGGTGCAGGGTATTCGAAGTAGTGGCGTCGTCGATGTTAGCCTATTACGCTTCAAAGTTACGTACGGACCCTAGCAACCAAACTGCCGCAACCCCTAGTTACCACCCAGCCGTAGGACACCACCACCGCACTTCATTAGTTCGCAGTTCAGTTCGCTTCGCACCATCACCGAGTTTACACTCAAAGTCTAAATATAGCAAATCAAACCGTACGCTGGTGATGATGATGTCACGTCTTCCACTGCCAAACGAGACAGAAAACGGGTGAACTTAGAGCTAAATAAAACGATAATATAAGGGGGAATTTCTTAAATTCTTTTTTTATAAGTCTACTAACTCCCAATTATACTGTAGGTTCTTAATTTTCCTTATTTCTGTGGACTCGTTATTATTTGTTTCTATGTTTACTGCAAAGATAAAACTCATTTTACAGTCTGTGTGATAAGTAGGCTACATGGTAAGGAAAAAAAGAAACGTCAAGCTTTTCCCCAAACCATTCTACTTGTTTGTAAACCAATATTACTATAGTAGTTACCATGTATATGTATACAAAAGATATTCAGTATCACTGACCATATCGTTCAGTTTAATATAAAAGTTATTTTATCCTTCAACTGAAAAAGCATTACCGATGGGTTACTGTAGGAATCCAGCCATGCAAGTTTCTTTGTAAAGGAATTGATGCATAGTGTCATGCGGCAGAGAATGGAAGCAAGTGTGGTATGATAATGGTCAAATTTGATACTGTGATTATAAGAGACATGAGGTGCACAAGGCATGCTATCATAAATGAATAACAGTATAACATTTAATACAATACAGTATTATTTACTAAGACAGGGACTAACATGGTGGAACAGTTGAATTGAGAGAGGGCAGCAGGGGTAAGAAGAGGCACCATAAGTAATTAAGTACAGTAATGCAGACGTTAGCCCCCATACAGGGTAGGCTATAGGGAATACTGAAAGAATAGGCATGAAAGAAAAATACATATTTTCATCCACTTATTTCTTTGGACTTCATCTCTAGGAAAAGCGTGAGACAGTATTCCCCTCTTGTTATTAAAGTGTTACTATAACGGGACCAACAGCCGGTCACAACACATTTATCAGGCCTCCCAGGCTCCCACATGGCCCACGGTGCTTCCAAGCCTGCTCAGAGTCAACTGACGCAACGTACAGTTGGCTCCACTCCCGCGTTTCTCCCCTAGCGTTGCCTATGTTAGGCCAGTCAGAAATTCGATTCCCGATTCACAAGTTAGAATATTCGAAACATTCATATCTTCCACTCTGAGGATATGAATTTTCGAATTTTTTAACTTGTGGATGTACTTCCTTGTACCCACTGACTCTCAGAAGTCGTGACGTCATGCGCGGATAGGACCAATTTTCAAACCCGAAACGGTTTGACTTGGTATATTTAGACTTTGTTTACACGCACATCACATCGTCCTCAAATGTCTCCCACCTCGTTAATTCCTTTGTCTTTTGGTTCATTAGCAGAATATTCTCAAGGCCTCGTAGATTACTTCCTGGCTAGTCGTATAGACAATTGATTGGAGCAGGTAATAACGAGAATATGGAGGTAGTGCTGGCTACATGAGCTAGCTAGAGGTTTACCAGAGGCTTTGAGATAACCTCAGGTAGGATTACATTACAAGTGATACTGGCTTGAAGCTGTATACAAAATTGCAGCAGGTGTGAACAAAAATGATCTTGCTATACTATGAAACGAACTAGTGTTAGTTTGAATATGAAATTATTAAATAAAGTAATTCAATAATTACTTGCTAATTATTGCAATTAACGTATGGTTTGGAATATTGTCAGAAAAAACTATGAAAACCGAATAAAAACCATATGAAAACCGTTACAGATAAGAATACCGTTTTAATCTATTTCTTGTGATATTATTAGCTAGATAGCAGATAGCAATTTCAATTCGTCAGAGAGTGTATGCGTGTAGATTAATGTATTTGTAATGGTTTAATTAATAATCGTTGGTGTTTGAATGAGTAATATTTGTATTAAACTTAAAGTAATTGGCTTTGTGTGAACCTATGTAAATGATAATAGCTACTAAGCTCATATATACGAGGAAACTCATTAATAAATAAATTGTAGACGATGGAAAAAATATAAATGGGATAGAGTAAATTTACAAACAGACGTCGGCACCCCAACACATTTAAAGTTTACCAAAAGTCCAGGAATAAAGGAAGAATTAAAATCACCCATATTAGCATCTTCTTTCACAGTTACACCCTGTAATTTTCCTCTGGAAAGTTTTGCTTGCAGAATAAAATTAGATGGCACTTACATGATTATCTGTTCTCTCTACTGGACGTGGTAACCTTATACATGCATCCCGATATCTAGAGAAAGAAATCGGATTACATGTACTACCAATGGGCCACATAAAGAAATATGGTAAGGGCGTTTTAATCAGAGCCAAAGATCTTACTCAGGCCATGATGCTCCTCAATCTTCCCTGTCCTACGTATAGCATGTTTGAATCTATCAAACCACATCGAACATTTAATTATAGCAAGGGGCATATATATAATGAGGACCTAAATGAATTCTCAGAAGAGGACATTCTTGCTATGTGCCCAGACAATGTCCAACGAGTAACAAAGATGAAGGCAGTAAAAATATGATCATCCTCACTTTCTATGACTCTCATATCCCAGATCGCATTAACATTAATCCCACCTCTTTTGAGGTGAAGCCTTTTGTTGAGCGTCCCTTACAGTGTTTCTGTTGTTATGAGTTTGGTCATGGGAGGAGGAATTGCAACAACCGTTCCCGGTGTGGTAATTGTTCTGCTCTTGACTCACATCTTACATATGAGTATCGGTCAGAGAGTTAATGCTTTTACTGTAGAGATGCTCACCCCTTACGTTCTCGCCAATGTAGAATGTACCATCTTGAGCAGGATATTCTCCACTTGGCTAATACCCGATTCATCAGCATTGGCAGTGCCAGACGGCAACTCAACTTCAGGCGACAGAGGGATGATGGTGTGAAGACATACGCCTCCTCCCTTCGCCCTAAATCAGTTGCAGCACCCTCTCAACTCTCTCAAGAGGCAGCTGCTTTTTACTTTAGTGATATTGTTTCTAAGATTACACTACATAATAGTTTCCCTGTCTTGGAAACATTATCAGACACTCATTCTGGTGACCCATCAACTGATGACAGTTCTCATACTTTTGCTAAAGGTGTCCATGTGGTAGAGCCATGTTGTTACCCAAAGTCACCGTCAGCCTCCCTATAGCCACATTAAAAAATGCCTTATTGTGCAATATGAGATTATTCAACGCGCACAGGAATGGACAAAACAATGCACAGGTTCCCAGAGGAGGCAGCTATGGGCAAATAATAGTCAAAAGACAAGATTTGAGCCCAAACAACAACTCGTTCCTTTGCTCGGTTAGTACAGTGCCAGCACTTATTACCTCCGGCCTAAGCCGAGAGCTCTAGGTTTTATCCGAATTATTGTTCTTGTACTTCTTGGGGTGACCACTTCTTAAAAGGGGTTCAACTCACTCACTCACTCTCTTCCTCCCATCCATTTGTTTTACCGACATTGAATCATTTATTATTATTATCATTTTATTTTCTTCTTGGGGTGACCACTTCATAAAAGGGGTTCAACCAATATTTAAGAGGTTCAACCGAGGGGTTCACCCTCAATAAAAAGGGTTCATTTTCAAAATTTCAATATAACCATATGATTACGAAAATCCAGATAAAACATAATTAATATTTTTGAGACTTTTACATATGGATATTTTATTATTTCACTTGAATCATTAAGAGCCGGAGCTTTTGAAGGGTTTTCCTTCTTTTACTTGTTACTATAGCTTTATTTCAAACTGTTATATTCTTGTACATAGTTTGATAAATTATTGTATACTTAATTAATTAACTTATCAGTGAATAGAAGTACCAATCCCAGAGGGATTATTTCTTATATATAAATAGGCTATATGTGTACAGTACTATCAAAGACAAAAGTCGTGTCGTTAAAAATTTGGTTGAAACATAATTATGGTAAAGAGCTACTAACTCTACTGGTCATGGACAATATTGTGGAGGGGCTTTCATTATATTTCACGAGTTATATCATATCATCGGACAAGACAACGTCACGACTTTTGTCTTTGTCACTCTGTGATAGTACTTGTCTGTAACCTTATATACAGTACGTAATTTTTTAGTATTAAATACTAAGAAGTACTTATATTTTATTCCCATAACTTTATATGCTGTCACGAGTCACATTTGATCGTGACATATTAATCAATGTAGTATAGGAATAATTTGCCGTATCCTAGTGGTGTTGAGCAAATTGAGTGATGAGTAGGAGTGGTGTGTGGGGAGAGGAGGTATGTAGAGAGAGCTTCCTTTGTCTCTCCCCCCCCCCCCCCCCTTATAACGGTAACACCCGCATTCTTAGTGGGCTCCCATGGGCCCCGCTGGTCCCATCCCATGCAAGGGATTCCCTTTACGTTTGGTATTCATGTTGGACAGTGCTCGGACTCGATATATGGGATGGGAGCAAGTGACGGTTGGTGGCCCTGATTCTTTGAGGCGCTGGTGTTGGTACGCCGGAGTAGGCGGAGCTTACACTTGGTAAACAATGTCATGAATATGGGTTGGTTATAGTTCATGATAGGTTCGAGCAGGTCGCACTGCTGATTCTGTAATGTGGTTCAAACTATTTTCTGTTCATACCAAGGTGACTTGGAGGTTTATACAAGGTTGGTTAGTCAGTAGCACTTAGGACGGCGACGTGAGAGCTTCACTGGAGTTGGTGGTGTGTTGGGGTGACTGTGGCCTGTCGTAGTGGATTCAGAAGAAAGCCCTGCCGCATGTTAAGGGAGAAGTGATATATATAGTGGGGTTTGTGAAGGTGCTGGTAAAGGCCAACTTGAGGTGTTAAGGTTGGGCAGTATCTAGGGAGTCACACCCTATTTCCCAGTGGGCGGTATTTGTGGGGGAACTGAAACGAGACGGGCCTACCCATATACCACTCCAGTGAAGGTCACACGGTAAGCCAGTATCATTTGTTGTTACTCTAGATTTAACGTTATTGCTACTCTAGCTTTAAGGTTGTAGCTACTCTAGTTTTAAGGTTATTGTTACTCTAGAATTAAGGTTGTTTCTATTTTAGTTTAAGGTTATTGCTACTTTAGTTTAAGGTTATTGCTACTCTAGAATTAAGGTTGTTTCTACTTTAGTTTAAGGTTATTGCTACTTTAGGTTTAAGGATTGTTTGTGTCATTACTATTACTTTAGTTTAGGATTGTTTGGGTTATTACTATTACTCTAGTTTAGGATTGTTTGAGCTATTACCATTACTCTAGAATCATGAATATATTATGATTGTGGGTCTTTAACCCTAGAATGGTAACCTGGGGTGATTTTCTCCCGAGCGAATTTGGGGATGATGTAATTCACCCACGAGGCATGGTGGGAATGGCTTGGCAGGTTCAGTACCTTCACTGCCTTGTCTGACTTGGTTGGGAAAGGGTGTGCTATCCGGCTCTCTCACTGGGTTTTTTCCCTAGAATGCATTTAGGGAGGATTTCTCCCAGACTTACTGTTGCCGTATGTTGTACAGCCTGGGTGGAATTCTCCCATTGTTACTATAATTGATTATTTTGTAAACCCTTACTATTATATTTTTTTTCTTTTCAGGCAAGATTTATTGAATAAATTGAGTTAATTTTTAAGAATAAGCCATGTGGCCATGTCCGAGGCTCGGTTCAGGTTCCTTATTCGGTGTCTAAGATACGACGACCCAGAAACACGACAGGCTCGGCGAGAGGTTGACAAGTTTGCGGCCTTGAGGGAGATATGGGACTTTTTTTGAGAAATGTGGCAAACTGTATGTATCCCATGAAAACTTCACAGTTGACGAACAGCTACTGGGATTCAGAGGCCGCTGCCCCTTCCGTATGTATATTCCCAACAAGCCGGCCACGTATGGCATGAAGCTCGTTCTCATCAATGATAGCAAGTCCAAGTACTTAGTTGGTGGCATCCCTTACTTGGGGAAAGCCGGAGATTATTGAATTCTATAATTCAACGAAAGGAGGTGTTGATACATTTGATCAGATGTGTTCTGTGAGTTCCTGTTCACGCAAGACAAGACGTTGGCCACTCTGTATCTTTTATGGCATGCTGAATGCTGCCAATGTGAACTCTTACATTATATACAAGGGGCCGGATACTCAAAACGGGTTGTAACTTACGACGTCGGATCTCATTTGGGACGTCGGATCTCACTTACGACGTCGGATCTTACGAACAATTTAGGATGTTGTATTTCGTGTCGTAAGACAAGATACTCAAAACAAATTTCCGACGTCCTAATCGGTTCGTAACTACTTACGACTGTCTTTTCCTCTAGGACATCGGAAAATCTTCAGCCAATCAGGTGGCGTCTTTCATGTGGATCCAGCCAATGAAAAGCAAGGAATGCCACAGTGCCAATATGGACCCCATCAGCTGTGTTGTGTAAACATAAAGTGATGCTGGGACGTGAGAAGCGTGTGATGCAGTGACAACAGTATTATCTCTCTCTTATCGCCTACAGAGAGACTGTCAACAGCAGTAGTAACGTCGCAATAACCAAGGAAAGGAGTGAAATGAGAGTGACAGGTAAGTTTTTAGTAACATCATTGACTATTGACGTTCATAATAACCATTAAATATTAGTTTTTCTATGATATTTATGTACTATATTGCCATTGTGCAGTAGATTGTTTCTTCCATTGTTACTAGTAGGCATATATAACGGGTTGCCACAATTAAGTCCCAGCTGTAGTCTGCTGTGGTTCTGAGGTTTGGTTAGAGCAGGTTAATTACCAAAATTTGACTTGGGAAAAAACATATTAGAGAACTGCATTAGCTTAAATATTTGTTGTTGTTCTTGCATTATACATTTAAGTGTGCATCAAAATATTTGTTAACTCACCCTAAATACATTAGGTTAGGTTAGGTATGTAATTAAAGAAATGTTGGGGTACAATATGTATGCTATTCTAAGTGATCATTAAATACTGTATGATGTAGGATAGTTTTAGGAATTCCATCAACTAATGTAATGTATTGAGAAAGATTGGCAGAATTATACTTCACAATACAGAAAGAAATTAAGCATTCAAGAAGCCCAATACAGTATACTGTACTGTACTAAAGTTTGATTACTTAAAGCAATGCTGCAATGATACTACTGTTCATCTTAGCTATGACTGTAATTTAATGGCTTTTACAGGTGGTGGAATACCTGACACAAAGGACTGGAAGCCTACAGAGGAGGCACTACTTGCTCTCAACGAGACAGAGGCTATTGAGGGGCACTCTGGCCCTTTCGAAAGCAAGGACGTCATTGCTGGTAAATTTGACTAATTTTTACGGAGTGCACATTGAGACAATGTTCTCTCACAAAAGATAATGGAAGAACTGTGTAGGGGATTGTCATGCCTTTCTCAGTGACTTTGTATTGTTAGGCCTGTACATTTAAGGTCTAAAATAACTTATAGAGTGCAGGGGAATGCAAGGCCCCAATTCTGTACTGTATTTGTGTCTTTTATACATACAGTATTATGGTTATTATGTGTTGTCTGTTACTACAAAAGCTCAGAGTAAACATGTTGCATTAGTACTGGATATACTGTTGTGTAACACTGCACACATTATTGTTACAGATGAGCCTCTGCCATCGACCTCTGCTGGTAGTGTTGCCAGACCCATACCGTTGACAAGGACACATGATGAGCATGCACCACTACCCAGTAAGTAGATGCATAATTGGTCATGAAGATGTTGCTGAGCTTAGCTGATGTTCATTATATAATCTTCAGTAGGTTGACGAGATGCAATACATACTGTACTGTATTGAAGATGTTGTTCACTAGTGGTTCTGAAATCTTTTTTCAGCAGATGTTAGGCCAAGTGTGATTATATTTATATATGTTGGGTTGGGTATGTACAGTTTTACCAAAGAAACTGCAATGCAAACAGGAAACTTTGAGGAAGAAGTACTAAGCAAAAAGAAACTTAAAGGAAAAAGGCGGCCCCATGTTTATTGCTCCCACTATGAATCACAGTTCCTTTTTCATTGTAACCATATTACATAAACACAGCACTTCTTATTGTTACAGATTTTGGTGGCAGGAGTAGATGACCCAACACGCCACTTTACAATGTCTGTAGAACATATTGACTTTGAGAGTTCAGGCCTGTTAGAAAATATTCAAAGTCACGAACCATCAGAAAACATTACCATTCCCCAGACAGTGACTTTTGACCATGCCTACTGTAGATCACCACCTCCAGCATCAAGTATGAGGGCAAGTAGATCTGAGAGTCATGACACCAGTAGCAGTGTTCACAGCAGCCGTGCCTGTTCACAGCCCTGTATCAGTGACCAGATGCTGGCAGTACAGGGAGAAATTCTGCAAGTGTTGAGAGGCAGCCTCCCAAGAATTGCCTCTGCACTTGAGGAACTTACAGAGTTAGCCAAACAATGTGATACTGTGCCAAACTAATTAGGTTATTTAACAGTGTGCTGCTTCTGTACAATAAGCAGTTGAATGCAATACAGAATTATATTTTCACAAAGTCTTTATTACTGGTAATATGTTATCGAGTGTTATTGTAGCTGTACAGTGATTATGCTAACAGAACTCTCACTAACTTTAATTTTGTTTTCAAATGTGATTATATTTTAGGTGTGTCATGCTGTGATAGTATTTTAATACTGTACTGCTTTTGAACAATAAACAATTGAATGTAATCTGTAGAATTATATTTTCACAAACACTTTATTACGGTTAAAATGTAGTTTTGAGTGATATTGGGATAAGTAGGAGATGTAGTAATTAACAACAATGTATTTATTTAAATTTACCAAGTTTATTTCATGTAAAGAAATTATCTACAATATCGAGCCCGAAGACGACTGTTATTCCAGATGAAGGAGTCGTGGGTACTGCCAGGGTATCTCATACTATAATGCTAAATTATTTTCTCACTGGTGCAAACACACTGCACATTCAGGGAGTGATAGCCTTTCCTATTAATATATACTTGTGGATTTATATTTGTAGCCTTGATAGGTATATGAGTACCATCAAGGGCTCCAATCACTCAGGGAAAACCATTCACTGCATGGAATACTCTGCAGGCTCTGCCAATTTCCACAATACCTGAGGGCATCTTTATTTCTACTCTTGCCTTCTCAGCCAACAAATGTACTACAGCAGATTTCACCACTCTACTCACACTTGCTTGAGTCACTCCAGCAGAATCTCCAATCACACTTTGAAAGGTTCCACTAGTTAGCTAATACTCGTAGAGTTACTAACACTTGGGTGTGTGTTGGTATACCATGAGATCTCCTCTTTTGTCGACGAACATATGGGTCAATTGGCAAGTTCCTGGCACAAGTTTAATTAAGATTTCTTGATGAGGAAATCTATAATAGCGAAGTAAGTGTTCTTCACTAACATGTAGAGGGTCCAATGGATCCCTATACACTCTTTCCCTCCGTAGGCGACGCCTATTCTCATATGCAAACCACTATAAGTTCCATCACATTTGTAAATTAGCGCTCGGTGTTCAGTTCATTCAGCTCTCCCACAACAACAAACAACAAGACGTGACGTGGGTGATGGTGTTTTGCCAACACAGCAACGGGGACTCGGGGAGAACCACAGGAGGATTGACAAAAATATATACGTTTTCTATGTGTTTCGGGTCTTAACTCACTTGTGACAGGGTCGCGCGGATTGTAAATCCGCGTGTCTTAAGACCTCACAAGATGGCTGCCCACAGTGCCGAATTTTTTTTGAGTATAAGGTCTTAATGTTTTGAGTATGTGGACCTAACTCGCCTGGGGAAGTTAGGACGTCCCAAATGAGATAGGACGTCGTAAATTGCTTTGAGAATCCGGGCCAAGGAGAATATGGAAAGAGTGGGCAACAGACAAATCATGTCACGTAAGAAGTTCATGCTCCAGGTCGGGAAGGCACTAATCACTCCATGGCCCACGTCACGGCTGCTTTTACCCTTGCCCCGATCTCTGCAGTTTTTGATCACCACTGTCGGCAACATACCCTCACCAGGCAGTGCTGCAGGATCACCAGGGACATCTTTCTCAGACAGCAGGAGTGCATTGGTGCGCTGTTGTGAGTGCCCGGTAAAATCGGATAAGAAGACGCGTCACAGATGCAACAAATGCGTCAAGCCCATGTGTCCTCGCCATCTGTATCCTGTCTGTGGTGACTGTATCTAACAGGTGTGTGTATGTATATTACTGTACGTGTTTCATTGATGTTCTTACGAGTTGCAATTGATTTATCTAGGGATGAATTACTATACTCGTAATTAAAGTTATTGCTCTTTACAATAAGGTAAGAATAGAAAGAGATGCTAACATGAAAATGAAAATTTAGTACAAATACAATAAACCTTAACCCATATATATTCCCCAAATCTCTACTAAATTTACAGCAAATACAATGTTAAAAGACAATAGTGTAGAAGTTAACCCCCCTGATAATAAGTTTCAACAAGACTCACTAGACAAATGTTTCACCAAGAAATACAATGGACATACATACAAGTTTCACCAAAAGACACTAGACATGATAAATATACGATCACCAAGACACAGAACAAAATGTAAAGTTCCACCATGAGACATAGCAAGTGTAATGAGAGTTTATGTACAAAACTTATCTGTCTGGAGAGAGAGCACAGTCGAGTAGCAGTGGGAAGCAGGAGAGGCTCAGTATCCATCACAGGACACTGATCTACTGATTTCCCCACTCACTCACTTACTTGTTGGATTTATGGCTATCAACCAGCGACATATAGTCAAAGGTCATTAAGCCAGTCTAATCCATTTTATTCTATCAATTTATATAAGGTCATAAAGTTTTGTCTCCCTCAGAAAACTTAGCAGTTTGTTTATAATACTCTTATCATCAGATAAAACATTCTCGATGGTAAATGCTTTATTTTTTAGTTGGAAATGTCTTTTAATTTTAATTCGTTGATTATTAAATTTATTACAAAAGATGAGCAAATGTGCTATTGACATGACTTGTGTGCATGATGGGCACATAGGAGGAAAACTTCTATTTATGTAGGCTTCTAGGTGGGTTGTCCATGTGGCATTTAGCCTGAGTCGTGCCAACACCACCTCGTCCCTGCGACTACGACAGGATGACGTAGCCCAGGGTTCAATCAAAAGCTTGACTTTATTTCTGATGTCTAGTCTGGTCCACTGCCTTTGCCACAGGAGATGAATTTTAGATTTTATGAGAGAGACAAAACACCTGAGATCCGTACGGACTATGCTAAGGTCCAGATCAACAGTCGACCCTGCTAATTTATCAGCTTGTTCATTACCATAGATACCATAATGTGATGGTACCCATATTAACTTGATCAATTTATTGGCACTAAATAGCTTACTAATGATATTACCCTGTATTTCATTATTAGTTGTATTCAAAGATTTAATAGCTTTAAGTGAACTTAATGAATCAGTAAATATGACTATCCTATCGTGGGTCGTCGATAGGGCAAAATCCAAAGCTTTATCTATAGCAAATAATTCAGCAAGAAAAATAGATGTATGATTCGGCAGTCTGAATCTTAACTGACATTCATGCGACCATACACCCGCACCCACACATTCATCCGTCTTGGACCCGTCGGTATACAGTTGGAAATATGAAAGATGTTTGACAATTATCTCACGAAACCTCTGGTGTACCTCCACCTCCGGCACCTGGGATTTAACCCCTGGTAACCAGGATTCCACACAACTAAAAGGGGGTATTACCCAAGGTGCAATATTTACTATAACCAGGGAATCGATTGTTGATAAGTCTATACCGACACACTCTACGAGGTCGTGGAGTCTTGCTCTGAGGGACCTAACGCCAGTGCCCTCCGGGGCCGTGCGTCCCCTAGGCGGATAACTTGGCCCTTCCAGGGGCCTATCGCCATGGCCCCCCGGCTGCGGGCGCAAAAAGGCACCACCGGGAGGATGACTCGGCTCCCCGGGAATACAAACAGCGGGCCTGGTGTCCCTTGGCCTAACGCCAGTGCCCCCTAGGGCGCAGGGGTTCCCGGACGGATAACTCGGTCCCTCTGCCAGGGGCCTAACGCCATGGCCCCCCGGGTGCGGTTGCCGCAGCAAGGCATTACCGGGAGGATGACTCGGCACCCTGGCTTTCTTAGCAAAGTATGTTAACATTAGTTGGTCTCGTCTTAGACGGAGGGGAGGCACTTGTGACTCCACCTCTAGACGCTCGATTCGAGTACAACGTAGGGCTCCAAGACACACACGCAAACAAGCATTCTGCACAACATCCATACCTTTCAAAACAGACTCAGATGCCGAACCATACACTATGGACCCATAATCTACTCTAGATCTGATCAGGGATTTATATAGCATTAACAAAGACTTCCTATCTGCTCCCCATTTTGTACCAGAAATGCATTTAAGTAAATTGAGTGCTTTTAAACATTTAGTTTTTAACTGGCTGACATGGCAAGTCCATGTCAGTCGACTGTCAAAAATCAGTCCAAGAAATCTAGTTGAATTTTGAATAGGTAGGGGGTTTCCACCCATGGTCAACCGGACGACGGGTTTTTTCCTATGAGTGAAAATAACCCCTACACTTTTTCTAATTGAAAACTTAAAACCCCACTGGAGGCCCCAATTATGGATCGAATCCAGTGCCGATTGAATTCGAGTTGCCGAAAACTGTGCACTATGGCTGGAGTGCCATATTGCACAGTCATCAGCATACAGTGAGTATTTAAGATTTCGAGGAGGAGCTGGTAGAATGTCATTAATCATACATAGAAATAAGGTCGGAGACAGAACACTTCCCTGGGGGACCCCGTTTGCCTGGACAAAAGTGTCCGAGAAAGTGACTGTATCCGAAAAAAGCTTGACAGAGAAAGTTCTGTCAGACATGAAGTTCTTAACAAAAAAGGGCAGATTACCGCGTAATCCCATCGCATGTAGTTTCCTGAGGAGGCCATGTCGCCAGGTCATGTCGTAGGCTTTTTCTATATCTAAAAAAACTGCAACTAAAAACTGTTTTTTGGCAAATGCCTCTTGAATGTGAGATTCCAGGCTTACTAATTGATCGAGCGTCTGGCGACCTTTGCGGAAGCCACACTGCTCGTCAACCAGCAAGTTCCTGGAATTTAAAAAATGCAATAGCCTACGATTAACAATTCGTTCCATGACCTTGCATAAACAACTTGTGAGAGCAATAGGGCGATACGATGAAGTCGATCTGGGGTCCCCCCCTCCTTTCGGTATGGGAATGATATGTGCAAAGTGCCATGAATTTGGAAAGGCATGACCCCTCCAAATTTCATTAAACACTTGCAGCATCTTGATCATGGAATCATGATCAAGATGCTTTATCATCTCATACCGAATCTCATCGGGTCCTGGGGATGTCCCACTACAGGCTCCTAGGGCTTGAACAAGCTCTTGCATTGTAAGATCACAGTTGTAATCCAATTCATCTCCTGTGGCAAAGTTAATATGCTGCAGCTCTGATGCTTCCTTGAGAGGCAAGAAAGCTGGATGGTAATTGTCAGAGCTGCTAGCAAAAGAGAACTGCCTGGCGAGGGCGTTAGCAATGTCTCTAGGCTCGTCAAAATTGACGTTATTATGAGTGATGTTAGTGATTTTAAGTGAAATTTTCTTTTTATTTAACTTTTTAACAGTGGACCAGACTTTAGAGATAGATGTTTCTGAGTTAATAGTAGAGACAAAGCTTCGCCAGGAGTCTCGTTTGGCTTGTTTGATGGTTCGACGAGCCCTAGCTCTCGCAAGTTTATACTTGCGAAAATTCTCATCACTGATGTGAGTTTTGAAAAGCCTGTAGGCCCTATTTCTCTCACACAGTGCTATGCGGCAATCTGGCGTCCACCAAGGAACTCTATGCTTTGCGCTATCTATCGAAGTCTTAGGAATTGTTGCCGTTGCGGCTTTGAGAATACTATCTTTAATGTTATTTACTTTATCATCAATGGTTTCCCCAACAATTTCAATATTGAGACTCTTTGTGAAGGACACCCAGTCTGCTTTTTTTACGTTAAATTTAGGTGCTGAAGGCTCTTTAACAGTGTCGCTGTTATATTTGATCAAAATAGGAAAATGGTCACTTCCCAATGAGTCATCAATAGGTAGCCACTGGCAAGAAGTGGCAATTGATGGCGAGACCAGAGATAGGTCAAGGACGCTAAAATTACCGGTATTATCATCAACTCTCGTCGGACTACCGTCGTTCAAAAGAATCAAACCGGAATTACTGATAAGCCTAGCCATCTGTTCCCCCTTCCTGTCATCCCGCAGGGAACCCCATAACGTATGATGTGCATTAAAATCACCTACAATTAATTTTCTACAGGGCAGACTGTCCTGCAGATCAAAAACATCATCATAAGTTACTGTATCAGGAGGACAGTAGACAGAACAGACAGTCAGGTAGGTACCACCGAATTTCACTCTGCAGGCGACAGACTCCAGAGGGAAATTAGATGGCACCTCAGTGAAAGGGAGGGAACGGCGGATGTAGAGAGCTACCCCACCTCCCCCCCTCCCGTCTCGATCCTTCCTAATTAACTCGTAGTTCCGAAGCTGGATAACCTCGTCTTCAACCCGGTTATCCAGATGAGTTTCCTGAAGGGCAATAATATCGGCAGCGTAAGTACAGGCCAAAAGTTTAAGTTCATTTAATCTACTTCTAAGACTTCGACAGTTCCATTGTACATTTAGCGGTCATCAACCACCGATCAAAAAACGGGACTACCCAGGTACGTCAAGGTCAGGTAACGTAAAACAAATAAATAGAGTAAACCGAAATAGCTTAAAGGTATTTTACGTAAACGCTCGCAGCATCCATAACAAATTTACAGATTTAGAGGAATTAACTTTCACAGAAAATTATGATATAATCGGCATAACCGAATCGTGGCTAAATACTGAAAGCAGAGATTTCCTAGCAGAGTATAAAATTCCCGGTTACACAATATTTGAAAAAGGACGAACAAATAAAAGGGGAGGCGGAGTTCTATTATATATTAAAGACGATCTTAAACCAATCCTATTATCAAAGCCACATATTGATAACGTAGATACACTTTATATACTCATTAGAAATAATTGTGGGGCGAAACTTTTGTTAGCTTTATTATACAGACCCCCAGCTCAACTTGTACAAACCGACCGTGATATCTATGAGCAATTAAACGAAATTATTAACACGCAACATTCCATAATTCTTGGTGACTTTAATTTACCAGTAACAAAGTGGGGAGAACCGTTATCAGCTCATTATGGTCAAGATCTTTACACTAACTTACAAGAGAGCTCCCTTATCCAATATGTCAACAGCCCAACTCGCGGAAATAATGTTCTTGACCTAGTATTTGCAACAAACGAAGACATGATAGAGAATACTAACGTAGGTGAAGAATTTACCAATAGCGACCACCGCATAATAACTTTCAGTATAAATTTTAACAAAAGCGACATAAAGTACAGCTACGAAAAAATCCCCGATTTTAGAAAAGCCAATTTCAACCAACTCAGAGCGATACTAAAAGAAACCGACTGGAAATGTCTGCGAGACACTATTGACATAAATACACAATGGAACTTTTTCACTAATGCGTACACAAAAGCGGTCAGGGATAGCATACCATTAAAAAACCGACGTTCAGCACAAAATTTAAAGCCCAAGTGGTGGAGTAAAGATATAGCCGACTGTTTACGAGCCAAAAAGAACGCCCATAATAAAGTAAAAATCACAGCCAATAATGACGACCGTGCCAAGTTTACAGACTTACGAAGAAAAGCCAAAAAGTTAATCAAACAGAGTAAAAAGGAAATTGAAAAACACGTTGCAAATCAGAGTAAGACAAACCCGAAAGAGTTCTACAGTTATATTCGACAAAAGAAAGTACTTACGTCAACTATCGGTCCAATTCTTGATGAAAATGGGGACTTTACGACAGATGAAGAGCGAATGAGTAGTATCCTAAATACTTTCTTTGCATCAGTCTTTACTATAGAAAACCCGAACGATATTCCAGCTGAAACAACAGTCCAAAATGAAAACACCGAGGTTTTAAATAATATCAGCATAACAGAAAATGACGTAATCAAATGTATTGATAAATTAAATGTAAATAAGTCACCTGGGCCTGACACGATCTCCCCTCGCGTAATAAAGGAAGCTAAAAGCGAAATAGTAAAACCTCTGACTCTGCTATTTAATTATTCTTTACACACTGGAACAATACCTGATGATTGGAAGCTCGCTAACGTAACACCAATATTTAAAAAAGGCAGCAAATCTTTACCTAGTAACTATCGCCCTATCAGCCTAACCTCAGTAGTATGCAAAATGTTAGAGACAATCATACGAGATAAACTTACATATCATTTAGAGGAAAATAACTTACTCAGAGACACTCAACACGGTTTCCGTAATAAACGCTCTTGCCTAACGAATCTATTAGACTTTTTAAATGACATTTTTAACGAATATGATAAGAGTAAAGCAGTAGACATAATTTATCTAGATTTCCAAAAAGCCTTTGACAAAGTTCCCCATAAACGTTTAATAACTAAATTAAAATCTCACAGAATCCAAGGCGACACCGTAAGATGGATAGAGAACTGGCTAAGAAACCGTAAACAACGTGTGGTAATAAATGGTAAATCATCTAATTGGACTGGCGTTACGAGCGGGGTGCCACAAGGGTCAGTTTTAGGCCCAATCCTTTTCCTAGTTTACATAAACGACATAGATGAAGGTCTCTCATGCATAATATCGAAGTTTGCCGATGACACTAAAATTGCAAATACAGTACTCACTAACGCACAAACTAAAGAAATGCAAGATAATCTCGATAAATTGTCGAATTGGGCGAAAACTTGGCAAATGTCCTTCAATGCAGATAAATGTAAAGTACTCCATATCGGACATCGTAACGTAACTGCAAACTACTCGTTAAATGGTAATCAAATTAAAAGCGTGGATCAAGAGACAGACTTAGGGGTCACAATATCAAGTAACCTAAAACCCAGTCAGCAATGTACGGAAGTAATTAAGAAAGCAAATAAAACTATCGGCTTTATTGGCAGAGCATTCGAGTATAAGTCTAAAGATACAATCCTCACTTTGTATAATTCCTTGGTCCGTCCCCTTATGGAATATTGTGTCCAAGCCTGGTGCCCGTACTACCAGAAAGATATAGTAAAATTGGAACGAGTCCAACGTAGAGTTACTAAAATGATACCATGTCTACGAAACAAAACGTATGAAGAGCGGCTAAATAAATTGAATCTATTCCCATTAGCACAACGTAGATTGAGAGGCGACTTAATCCAGGTATTCAAAATAATCAAAGGCATAGACAATATGGACTGCAACAAATATTTCAATATCGATCAATCAAACTACACGAGAGGTAATGGCTGTAAAATCATAGGTAAATCTTTTAACTCACACGAATCCAAGAATTTCTTTTTTAACCGAGTCGTCAACTTATGGAATGGGCTTCCCCGTAACGTAATAGAATGTAACACAGTAGATAGCTTCAAACGTCGCCTTGATAAACACCTTGCATCTAATCCCCGTCTTTCGATGTTTACTAATGAATAATTTTTTGCCCATTACAGGTGGCAAGTTAGCCAAATTTCAACTACTTTCTATCTTTCCTATAAAATTTCCTTGTGGAGATTTCTCTACCAACTCCACAAGGTTCTGACTCCTAACTTTATTTCCAGTACGGCTCAGGCCGGAGGGATTGGAGGGTGGGGAGAGAGCCTTCTACTTTGCTATCCTTACCTACGACTATCACTGGGGAGATATTCATTCTCTACCAGTAACCTTCTAATCAGATCACCCCGTGTGGACCGTAAGGTCTGTTGTGGTCTGCGATTCTATGTAACTCTATGTAACTCTACTATGGTCAGCGCGAAGATTATCGTGGTTTACGGTGTTTTGGAGGGCCGTGTTCGTCCTGGCGAACCTTTTTGTGCTGGGAAGGAGTACCCTCCTCTTCCTCAGCACTTCCCGGGGACCTCCCACGGGATGGTTTGGAGATGATAGTCTCCATCGCCTGTGCCTCTCCACGAGTCACAGATCCAGACCTCGAGCAGCTCGACGCACGACGAGCTGTCTGAGTCCCAGATACATGCTTCGTGGGAGTCACCTGAGCGAGAACATGAGATTGAGATTGTTTATTCTTAGCGGTTTCGTTTGCCTTGTGGGGTTTCTGTTTCTGTTGTTGGTTTGATTCAACAAGTTGTGCAACTAATTCTTTCAGTTCAATTACTGTACTTTCCAAACTATTTACTTTATCATTTAATGCTTTGTTTTCTTTTTCTTTGGCCTTAAGAAGTTCCAAGAGGTCATTTACTGCAGGAGCATTAGATGAGCCAGCTACAGCTCCGGCGTAGGATACGGTGGGAACCTGGGTAACCCCCTCCACCTTCCTCTTTGCCTCACCATAACTGACATCATGAGCCTTCATGTATGCCATTGTTTCGGTCTCCACTATCAGACTTCTGCAGATACCTGCACCTGCCTGGTGGGGGCCGCCACAATTGGCACACTTGAACACTGTCTCTGAACATTGATTCGTCTCGTGACTTCCGGCACATTTACCACATATGAATTCTCCTGAATTTCTAGTGAAACACCTCAATGCTGTATGTCCGAATTGTTGGCACCTGAAACAACGCATGGGTTTCTGAATATAAGGTCTAACGTGAACAATTTCGTATCCAATCTTAACAGTGTCAGGTATCTGAGCAGCAGCAAAAGTCATGAAAACTAGGCCAAATTTCTCTCTCTTGTTCTCTCTCATCCTGGTCATACTTTGTACTTCCACTACGCCCTGGTCCTTCATCCCGTCAAGTATGTCTGCATCATCCAGGTCAGCCAAATCCCTATGGAATATGACGCCCTTACAAGTATTTGGCCCAACTGGAATGGTGGTTTTCACCTTGAAAGTATGAATCTGCGTCAGTTTAAGTAAATCCTTAACCTGGGAAGAGTTGAGCACTTTAACCAGGAGACTACCATCTCGCAATTTCTTAGCAAATTCCAGACTGCCACCCACCTGACCATCAAGGACCTTTTTGATGATAAATGGGTTAACAGTCTTCAGAGATTGAGAAGCATCAACACAACGTACATTCACATAACGAGCATTCAGGGAAGGAATATCTATATCTTGTCGCCTTGGTCTGTCAGCCGTAGGGGTTCCAATATTGTCTGCCTTAGTCTTAGGATGGTCATTGGTCGTCAGCCTCCCTCCTTGAGGAGGAGGAAGGCTAGTCGAGGGATCAGCCATTCGGGACATCGGACTAGGTCCGAGCCCTCTCCACTCACCCTCTCCTAACTCCCTTAACTATTGTATCAACCCCCTAAAATAAGGACAATAATTTAGGGAAAAATAAAAGTAACCTCACTCAACCCTCCCTAGTGGTAGCCTGGCGGCGTACTCCAGTACCAGCTAGGGGATCGGAGCTAGTGCGGAAGGAACTTTCCCACCACCGAACCTGCCTAATGCGAGGGGTGGTGTAGTCAGAACCCACCTCCCAAGCGAATACCGTTGCTCAGAAATATGAGACAACCGTAGGCCCAAGAGGTCGCGGAAAATATGGAAGAAAAAGAGTAGTTCGAGAAAAAGAGGTGCCCAAATGACACACCAGACTACTGGGCCCCACTACCACAGGGATTACCCCTGAGGCAGCGAGTGCTGCGGGTCTGGTGTAGGGAACAACTATCTACTAGCTAGCATGCACTACATGATGTCCTCAAGCAAAGACAAAACACAGAAGGTGCACAACAGCAGTGCAGCAAAACGCTGCAAATTACGTTACTATTTTACTTTACAAAAGCAAAGAGACAACAGAGTATTGCTGGCAAGAGGCCTCGGAACCCAAGGTAGCTCAAACGGACAATACGTGGAAACTGTTGGCGCTATGCAGAGAACGAGGACGAGGTCTGAACTGCACGATTTCCCCACTTCACTTCACTTGTTGGATTTATGGCTATCAACCAGCGACATATAGTCAAAGGTCATTAAGCCAGTCTAATCCATTTTATTCTATCAATTTATATAAGGTCATAAAGTTTTGTCTCCCTCAGAAAACAGAGCAGTTTGTTTATAATATTTTTGTCATCTGATAGTAAATTACTGATGGTGAAAGCAAGTCTTTTAAGTTGTATGTATTGCTTTAATTTACTTCTTTGTTTATCGTATTTCTTACAATAAATGAGCAAATGTGCTAGTGACATTACTGTGGTGCATACTGTGCACTCTGGAGGAAAAGTTCTATTAATGTAGGGTTCCAAGTGTGTGAGTCTGGTGGAGTTGACCCTAAGACGGGCCACCACCACTTCATCCCTCCGGCTACGCCATGACGACGTAGTCCAGGGTTCAATCACTGCTTTAAATTTGTTTCTGATGTCTAGTCTGGTCCACTGCCTTTGCCACAGGAGATGAATTTTAGATTTTATGAGAGAGACAAAACACCTGAGATCCGTACGGACTATGCTAAGGTCCAGATCAACAGTCGACCCCGCTAATTTATCAGCTTGTTCATTACCATAGATACCATAATGTGATGGTACCCATATTAACTTGATCAATTTATTGGCACTAAATAGCTTACTAATGATATTACCCTGTATTTCATTGTTAGTTGTATTCAAAGATTTAATAGCTTTAAGTGAACTTAATGAATCAGTAAATATGACTATCCTATCGTGGGTCGTCGATAGGGCAAAATCCAAAGCTTTATCTATAGCAAATAATTCAGCAAGAAAAATAGATGTATGATTCGGCAGTCTGAATCTTAACTGACATTCATGCGACCATACACCCGCACCCACACATTCATCCGTCTTGGACCCGTCGGTATACAGTTGGAAAAAAGAAAGATGTTTGACAATTATCTCACGAAACCTCTGGTGTACCTCCACCTCCGGCACCTGGGATTTAACCCCTGGTAACCAGGATTCCACACAAATAAAAGGGGGTATTACCCAAGGTGCAATATTTACTATAACCAGGGAATCGATTGTTGATAAGTCTATACCGACACACTCTACGAGGTCGTGGAGTCTTGCTCTGAGGGACCTAACGCCAGTGCCCTCCGGGGCCGTGCGTCCCCTAGGCGGATAACTTGGCCCTTCCAGGGGCCTATCGCCATGGCCCCCCGGCTGCGGGCGCAAAAAGGCACCACCGGGAGGATGACTCGGCTCCCCGGGAATACAAACAGCGGGCCTGGTGTCCCTTGGCCTAACGCCAGTGCCCCCTAGGGCGCAGGGGTTCCCGGACGGATAACTCGGTCCCTCTGCCAGGGGCCTAACGCCATGGCCCCCCGGGTGCGGTTGCCGCAGCAAGGCATTACCGGGAGGATGACTCGGCACCCTGGCTTTCTTAGCAAAGTATGTTAACATTAGTTGGTCTCGTCTTAGACGGAGGGGAGGCACTTGTGACTCCACCTCTAGACGCTCGATTCGAGTGCAACGTAGGGCTCCAAGACACACACGCAAACAAGCATTCTGCACAACATCCACACCTTTCAAAACAGACTCAGATGCCGAACCATACACTATGGACCCATAATCTACTCTAGATCTGATCAGGGATTTATATAGCATTAACAAAGACTTCCTATCTGCTCCCCATTTTGTACCAGAAATGCATTTAAGTAAATTGAGTGCTTTTAAACATTTAGTTTTTAACTGGCTGACATGGCAAGTCCATGTCAGTCGACTGTCAAAAATCAGTCCAAGAAATCTAGTTGAATTTTGAATAGGTAGGGGGTTTCCACCCATGGTCAACCGGACGACTGGTTTTTTCCTATGAGTGAAAATAACCCCTACACTTTTTCTAATTGAAAACTTAAAACCCCACTGGAGGCCCCAATTATGGATCGAATCCAGTGCCGATTGAATTCGAGTTGCCGAAAACTGTGCACTATGGCTGGAGTGCCATATTGCACAGTCATCAGCATACAGTGAGTATTTAAGATTTCGAGGAGGAGCTGGTAGAATGTCATTAATCATACATAAAAATAAGGTCGGAGACAGAACACTTCCCTGGGGGACCCCGTTTGCCTGGACAAAAGTGTCCGAGAAAGTGACTGTATCCGAAAAAAGCTTGACAGAGAAAGTTCTGTCAGACATGAAGTTCTTAACAAAAAAGGGCAGATTACCGCGTAATCCCATCGCATGTAGTTTCCTGAGGAGGCCATGTCGCCAGGTCATGTCGTAGGCTTTTTCTATATCTAAAAAAACTGCAACTAAAAACTGTTTTTTGGCAAATGCCTCTTGAATGTGAGATTCCAGGCTTACTAATTGATCGAGCGTCTGGCGACCTTTGCGGAAGCCACACTGCTCGTCAACCAGCAAGTTCCTGGAATTTAAAAAATGCAATAGCCTACGATTAACAATTCGTTCCATGACCTTGCATAAACAACTTGTGAGAGCAATAGGGCGATACGATGAAGTCGATCTGGGGTCCCCCCCTCCTTTCGGTATGGGAATGATATGTGCAAAGTGCCATGAATTTGGAAAGGCATGACCCCTCCAAATCTCATTAAACACCTGCAGCATCTTGATCATGGAATCATGATCAAGATGCTTAATCATCTCATACCGAATCTCATCGGGTCCCGGGGATGTCCCACTACAGGCTCCTAGGGCTTGAACAAGCTCTTGCATTGTAAGATCACAGTTGTAATCCAATTCATCTCCTGTGGCAAAGTTAATAGGCTGCAGCTCTGATGCTTCCTTGAGAGGCAAGAAAGCTGGATGGTAATTGTCAGAGCTGCTAGCAAAAGAGAACTGCCTGGCGAGGGCGTTAGCAATGTCTCTAGGCTCGTCAAAATTGACGTTATTATGTTTGATGTTAGTGATTTTAAGTGAAATTTTCTTTTTATTTAACTTTTTAACAGTGGACCAGACTTTTGAGATAGATGTTTCAGAGTTAATAGTAGAGACAAAGCTTCGCCAGGAGTCTCGTTTGGCTTGTTTGATGGTTCTACGAGCCCTAGCTCTCGCAAGTTTATACTTGCGAAAATTCTCATCACTGATGTGAGTTTTGAAAAGCCTGTAGGCCCTATTTCTCTCACACAGTGCTATGCGGCAATCTGGCGTCCACCAAGGAACTCTATGCTTTGCGCTATCTATCGAAGTCTTAGGAATTGTTGCCGTTGCGGCTTTGAGAATACTATCTTTAATGTTATTTACTTTATCATCAATGGTTTCCCCAACAATTTCAATATTGAGACTCTTTGTGAAGGACACCCAGTCTGCTTTTTTTACGTTAAATTTAGGTGCTGAAGGCTCTTTAACAGTGTCGCTGTTATATTTGATCAAAATAGGAAAATGGTCACTTCCCAATGAGTCATCAATAGGTAGCCACTGGCAAGAAGTGGCAATTGATGGGGAGACCAGAGATAGGTCAAGGACGCTAAAATTACCGGTATTATCATCAACTCTCGTCGGACTACCGTCGTTCAAAAGAATCAAACCGGAATTACTGATAAGCCTAGCCATCTGTTCCCCCTTCCTGTCATCCCGCAGGGAACCCCATAACGTATGATGTGCATTAAAATCACCTACAATTAATTTTCTACAGGGCAGACTGTCCTGCAGATCAAAAACATCATCATAAGTTACTGTATCAGGAGGACAGTAGACAGAACAGACAGTCAGGTAGGTACCACCGAATTTCACTCTGCAGGCGACAGACTCCAGAGGGAAATTAGATGGCACCTCAGTGAAAGGGAGGGAACGGCGGATGTAGAGAGCTACCCCACCTCCCCCCCTCCCGTCTCGATCCTTCCTAATTAACTCGTAGTTCCGAAGCTGGATAACCTCGTCTTCAACCCGGTTATCCAGATGAGTTTCCTGAAGGGCAATAATATCGGCAGCGTAAGTACAGGCCAAAAGTTTAAGTTCATTTAATCTACTTCTAAGACTTCGACAGTTCCATTGTACTATGGTCAGCGCGAAGATTATCGTGGTTTACGGTGTTTTGGAGGGCCGTGTTCGTCCTGGCGAACCTTTTTGTGCTGGGAAGGAGTACCCTCCTCTTCCTCAGCACTTCCCGGGGACCTCCCACGGGATGGTTTGGAGATGATAGTCTCCATTGCCTGTGCCTCTCCACGAGTCACAGATCCAGACCTCGAGCAGCTCGACGCACGACGAGCTGTCTGAGTCCCAGATACATGCTTCGTGGGAGTCACCTGAGCGAGAACATGAGATTGAGATTGTTTATTTTTTTCGGTTTCATTTGCCTTGTGGGGTTTCTGTTTCTGTTGTTTGGTTGATTCAACAAGTTCTGCAACTAATTCTTTCAGTTCAACTACTGTAGCTTCCAAACTATTTACTTTATCATTTAATGCTTGATTTTCTTTCTCTTTAGCCTTCAGAAGTTCCAAGAGGTCATTTACTGCAGGAGCATTAGATGAGCCAGCTACAGCTCCGGCGTAGGATACGGTGGGAACCTGGGTAACCCCCTCCACCTTCCTCTTTGCCTCACCATAACTGACATCATGAGCCTTCATGTATGCCATTGTTTCGGTCTCCACAATCAGACTTCTGCAGATACCTGCACCTGCCTGGTGGGGGCCGCCACAATTGGCACACTTGAACACTGTCTCTGAACATAAATTCGTCTCGTGACTTCCGGCACATTTACCACAAATGAATTCACCTGAATCTCTAGTGAAACACCTCAATGCTGTATGTCCGAATTTTTGGCACCTGAAACAACGCATGGGTTTCTGAATATATGGTCTAACGTGAATAATTTCGTATCCAATTTTAACTGTATCCGGTATCTGAGCAGCAGCAAAAGTCATGAAAACTAGGCCAAATTTCTCTCTCTTGTTCTCTCTCATCCTGGTCATACTTTGCACTTCCACTACGCCCTGGTCCTTCATCCCGTCAAGAATGTCTGCATCATCCAGGTCAGCCAAATCCCTATGGAATATGACGCCCTTACAAGTATTTGGCCCAACTGGAATGGTGGTTTTCACCTTGAAAGAATGAATCTGCGTCAGTTTAAGTAAATCCTTAACCTGGGAAGAGTTGAGCACTTTAACCAGGAGACTACCATCTCGCAATTTCTTAGCAAATTCCAGACTGCCACCCACCTGACCATCAAGGACCTTTTTGATGATAAATGGGTTAACAGTCTTCAGAGATTGAGATTCATCAACACAACGTACATTCACGTAACGAGCATTCAGGGAAGGAATATCTATATCAGGTCGCCTTTGTCTGTCAGCCGTAGGGGTTCCATTATTGTCTGCCTTAGTCTTAGGATGGTCATTGGTCGTCAGCCTCCCTCCTTGAGGAGGAGGAAGGCTAGTCGAGGGATCAGCCATTCGGGACATCGGACTAGGTCCGAGCCCTCTCCACTCACCCTCTCCTAACTCCCTTAACTATTGTATCAACCCCCTAAAATAAGGACAATAATTTAGGGAAAAATAAAAGTAACCTCACTCAACCCTCCCTAGTGGTAGCCTGGCGGCGTACTCCAGTACCAGCTAGGGGATCGGAGCTAGTGCGGAAGGAACTTTCCCACCACCGAACCTGCCTAATGCGAGGGGTGGTGTAGTCAGAACCCACCTCCCCAGCGAATACCGTTGCTCAGAAATATGAGACAACCGTAGGCCCAAGAGGTCGCGGAAAATATGGAAGAAAAAGAGTAGTTCGAGAAAAAGAGGTGCCCAAATGACACACCAGACTACTGGGCCCCACTACCACAGGGATTACCCCTGAGGCAGCGAGTGCTGCGGGTCTGGTGTAGGGAACAACTATCTACTAGCTAGCATGCACTACATGTTTTTTTTTTTTTTACATACTGAAAATGTAACCCTTTTTTGTCTGTCTTCTATACAGATTGTAGACTAGCTAGGGGGATGGGACTCAGCCAGGGCATAGTCCCATGACCCAAGAACATTAATACACCAGAAAAAATACAATCTGGCCAGTATAATTTTTGTTTGTCAAATTAATTATAAGGTTTCACCAAAAAAAATCTCATTTTCAATTTTTTTTGTAATTAAAAAAAAATGTATAATTTAAAGGATGATCTCATTTATATTATGCTCAATAAAAGAGTACAAGATGTATTTTCTTTGTATGTTTTCTAAATAAAATATTTCTCAGCATAAGTATTTTATTTCAATTATTTAATTATCGGGAGAAATTCTCCCAGGGTTACCTTTCACGCTTCTGAAATAGAGGGTTACCATTCTAGGGTTAATGTAACTCTACGACTAAGGTCGGGGATTGTTGGTGTAATATTGTCCACAGTGCAATGTAAAGTATGCAAGAGTTCTGTCTGTGTTAATATATTGTATATCTTTGTATGTAGCGTTTTCTGAACCTGACTTAATCTCTGGTAAAGACACACCAGTAAATATATTGAATTGTATATGGTAAAAGAACCTGTACCGTACATATGCATTCACCCATGGAGAGTGGCGAACAGTACGTGTAATCATGACAAACAAACCCAACCCGATATTCCACGTTTTCTACGGATCACGCAGTTTATTCTACAGCAAGACTAGAGCAAGTGCAGGACTGGAGAGAAGGTTTCTTGTGTCGTGGTTTATATTACTATACACGAAAATGTCTGGACCAGCAAAACGTGTGTCGCCCATTTCTCGCCAGGTAAAGTCCTTTTTGCTTAAACTAATTGTTGAACAAAAAATAATTGCAGATAAGAGAACTCACGGGTCTATTGTTGTGGCAAAGCAGCGTGCCTGGGAGAATATCTTGCTTTCTTTTAACTCTGCAGGAGTTGGAGGGCCAGTACGAAGTCTAAATCAACTTCAGAAGATATGGGATTACCTAAAACAAACGTAAGTTGAATATATTTTCTTACAAACAGCTAGGGAGTGTAAAGTACATAATTTATAATAATGCAATCACCTTGTGGTGCTGATGTGTATTCTGAGTTTGCCCATGCTTTTTTCATTTTCTTGGGTCATCCTATTTCTTTTATCAACAATATTGTGAATCAGAAAATGTTAAGAAACGATGGTGTAAGCTAAGACTAGTAGTTAATATTTTACTCCATCTGTGTGCAGTCATGAAGTCAAACAATTTTAATATTTTGAACCACATGTTAACAAGATTTAGAGAATGCTCGGGTCAGAAATTGTTAAGAAATGATGGTGTAAGCTAAGACTAGTAGTTAATATTTTACTCCATCTTTGTGCAGTCATGAAGTCAAACAATTTTAATATTTTGGGTAGCTTCAGCTGAGATTATCCAGTAGGTGTGCAGACAACATCCCAGTATTCATTCTGTCCCATCAGACCATTACAATTCCCTAAGTTCAGTAATCATGAAAGACAACAAAAGAGACAATTCATTTATGATCAACTATATTTAAAAATGTTCAATGCTAAAATGTTTTAGTATTTTTGGTTTGACCGTACTTCCAGAATCATATTAGCCTGTGTTGATGTAATTTCATACCTGTGCTAGATCCAAAAACAGAGATAGTACCGGTATTTTGTTATTTTCTAAAACAATTAAGTAAAACTAGTCGATGATTGTAATATTTAGCATTAATTATGGTAATTATACCTTTTCAGGGCCAAGAAAGAACATACGCTCTATAACCGTGAACTTCGGAAGACTGATGGTGGTGACCCTCCCCCTCCTGAATCCGAAGACACAAAATTCATCATGGACTTTATCAAAGATGAATTCAAGGTCCCAGACAATGAATTTGACTGTGACAGTGTGAAACGTAAGTACCTTGGATAAGTTTACCATATAGCCTAACAAATTTGTATCACAGCTTCAATAATATCATTTGCATTTGCAGCTTTGGAGTTTTTGGTGCATATCACACGAACATTTTCACTGGAAACGAGATATAGACGATAATGAAAATTCATATGCTGCTCACACACAAATAATGTATATAGGTAATTTTGCTTGCTGGGAACATGAATCTTCCTATTTAGTGTGATCTTCAATAATGCAAACATCAATAAAAAATATTTTTTTATTTATTTATAAAATGCTCATGTCGTCCTTTTATTTTTATTTATGGAATTTACTATAGTTAAACGCTATTCTGATACCGGTACTTGAATGATTATTATGCAGTAGGTATTTTTATGAAAACTTGTTATTTTCTTTGCAGCTGCTCTGATCCAGCAGGACCAGCCTGAGAGTCATCAGGATACTCCAGTGTGTACCATTTTTCTTGGTGAGGAGGATTTTATTGATGCGGATCTGCTGGATGCCACAGAAATACCTAACCAGCTGGGGCCTCACGGCAGGGCTGCAGGCAATTCTACTGTTGTAGCCACATGTGTCGAATCAACTGTGCACTACAATCAATACACCAAATGTAGCTGGAGCATTTGGTGGTACTGATAGTATTAGTAGAGCCAGTACTAGCAAAGGAATAGGAAAAATACTCAGTCCATTGGAGAATATTAATAGGGACTTCATACCAGTCAGAAGTACAAGTAAGGCCGTACATAGGGAATTTAGTCCATTAGTTCTACACAAGAGGCCAGAAAAAAGGCGAAAACGGCAGCTAAAATTTGCAAACGAAAACATGCAAGAAAATTCGTTACCATCAGGCAGCCACGTCAGAGAAGACACCAAAGTTACGCTAAGTAACTTATTGATAGAAGAGGCAAAGAAACTTGTGGAACATTTTAAAAATTTGTGTCAGGAAGACGAGGAGAGACGGGTTAGTTTTAGGGAAAAGGAACAGTTGGAGAAGAACTTTTTATAGGAGAAACTTGCTAGTTTCCAGGAAAACGAAGAGATTGAGAAAAACTGCTTAAAGCTGAAAATGCAGATGAGACAAATGGACAGATTTGAAATCTAATTTTATTAAATGCCATAAATAGTTGTGTTATAAAAGTTTTCAATATATAATTATTGATATTATTATATATATTACTATATTATAATTTATGTACACTATGTATAATTATTCATATATGTAGTACTTTTGAGTGATATTGTCTCTTTTATTTTAAAGTCTTTTCTAATATATTAGTATTTATTTATATGTATTATTATTTATATCAATATTTCCTTTCTCAAAATATATTTATCTTTCAAGAAGTGGAATGCAACTTTTCTTTATCTATCTACAATCAGCAGATATTTATGATTGGCCACATATTTCATTAATTTTACACAATACTTGCCAAGAGTGGTAATTGTTCTTTAAAGTACTATAATTAACAGTCTACCATTACCTACCATGATCATATAATGAAGTGAATATGCACTACTTACTTTTGCCATACTTACAGTAGTATAAGCTATGATATTATAAGGTACGGTATTATTATAAGCTATGATATTATAAGGTACAGTATTATTATAAGCTATGATATTATAAGGTACAGTATTATTATAAGCTACGGTATTGTGTAACCTGCCAAACATAATTCAATAGTAGTTAATAAGAATAATCATATGCTATACAAAAATACTATATATTTGGATACTGTACATAGAAAAATAACACAACATCTTAAATATAATTGTCCTATCATCAGGCCCTGCGAACTTGAAATAGTGCTTATCATGAAAAAAAAAAAATAATAATTGCAATTTGCACGAAGTCTTAAAATAACACTAACAAGGAGGCTCAATTTTCAAGTTAAAGTACCATTATTTCTTGTGGAAATGTACAATTTACTTTATGCAACCCCTTCAGGAACCTAACCTCGCATAAAAAAGAGGAAAGTGTATTCGGAAGCATCTCAAAAGTGAGTTCGAATAATATTATCACGTTTAGTATGGCCAATGATATTCCTCCTTAGAATTTCAGGAGCATATTCTTGTGCCCCATTTGCCTGCTCATCACCCCGATAAATATCTTCCTCTAAAATTCTGGTATTCACAGCCAAGTTGTGTAATACTACTGCTGCCACAAATATCGCTTTTGTAGTATTCAATTTAGCCCTCATTATTTTTCCTAAAGCAGCAAATCTACGTTTTAGTACTCCAAAAGTTCTCTCAACAGTATTGCGTGTTTTGATGTGACTCCTGTTGTATGCCTCTACATATTGGTTTACAGGCCTATCATTTGGTGTTGGTACTGGTGTCAACAGTTACCCTCTGAAGGGGTATCCACTGTCACCAAGCAAATGACCTTGGTAATTACCCTCTTCTAATAATTGGCATATTATACTATTTTCAAATATCCTACTGTCATGGACACTTCCATGCCAACGTGCAACTACATTTGTAAAAAGTAGGTTTGCATCACAAACTGCCTGTACATTAAGTGAAAAGTATCCTTTCCTGCATCGATATAACTCCGAGTCATTGCTGGATGGTCTTAAAATAGGTACGTGAGTGCAGTCAATGCACCCAATCACACCCGGCATGCCCGCAACAGCATAGAAGTCATCGACTGTTTGTCTCATAGCATTTGCTTCTGGAAATTTCACGTAGGTCTCCCTACGTCTAGCAATTGCACGAGACACTTGCAACACAGCGACTGACGCAGGTTTGTGACACACTGTAGCAGTCTCCTTGAACTATTTGGTAGTACCCATTTGCCATACTAGCTACAGCAATGAGCACCTGGAGATGAGGGGGGATAGGAACACCTGCAAAACCAGAAACGTATATTAATTTTATTACCATATATAATGAGAAAATAATATTTTACAAATTTATTACAAACATCAAATTCATAGTCTCAACAAAAATTAAGGCAACATACTGTACAATACAATAGTTTAAAAGAAATAAATATGAAAAGTATAAAAAAAAAAAAAAAAAAATCAGTATTGACACTCGCAGCAACCAGTACTAACCTCTTCTATATTGTGTTACCAAAAGTTCATCCTGTATTTCTTGGATGAGATCATCCATTGTTTCTTTACGGAGGCGAAATCTTGCTATAAATTCCTGATCTTCCATGACAACAAATGGATTCATACGATCACTGACCTGGAATGAGGAAAAAAGAATGATGTAAAAGAGATTGAGGCTGCTGAACTTGTCATCACTTGCATAAAGAATATCATATGGGGACTTAATTCACATATAATTAACATATAATCCTACGTGGACATTGTGACACAGACTGCAGTGAAGGAATTCTCCAAGGAATTAATGAATACACTCTATGAGAAAACTTAATGAAGCTGTTCAACATTGGGGTGAGATTGAACACATGAAAGGGCTTGCTGGACAGTGTCCTCTATGCAAACACAACTAAACAATAGGAAAAAATACTGGATAAGCACTGGTCACTACTAAAGCAAAGTTTTAATTAATGAGCTAATATAGTCTGACCTCCACACCTGCCAACAAAATGAGACAAGAGACATGGAGTCACAGGCTCAGTAATGAGCTTTTTCCACTACACTATATGTAAGAAACTGAAAGATAGCATAATCTCTTTCCTTACCATTTGCATTTTGTATGTTCTGGTAAAACAGCCATCGGTCTTCGGGAAAGTCAAATATCCATGTAGAAGTCCATAATGTCAATCTGAAATGAAAAACGACTGAATAACATATATCCTCCTCCCTATATAATACTATACAATACTGCAGCAATCTTCCAGACCTAACCAAGTGACTTCATAAGTGCCGATCTAATTAATTGCCAAATTCCTTCCCTCCCCAAATATAAATAATTATTTAATAATGAACTTAAACACATCAACATCACTACCAAACACTCCTATTAATACAGCTATTGCAAACTAAACATAGTAAACCTACTCTGCCCAACCATCTACAGCATCATATTCTACCTAATACATGACCATATCCTAACCTACCAAATTTTTTGGCTAAGCATAATAGATTTATTTTAATAACACTATACATCTGCCTTTCCCAGTTGTGCTATGCAGGCTGGTAATATCCTATACATTTGGCTAGTTTCACAGCCACTTGGGTAAGGTCAGTTATTACAGCCAAGACCATGTATACAATTCCCGTCACTTATTAGAGTAGCCTACTTCTCCCTTCATCACTAACCATTCCTACTACTAAAGCTATAAAATTGTAAACTAAACATAGCAAACCTACCCTACCCTCCCCAACCATCTAACGTTAGATCATCACATTCTACCACCTGATATATGACCATATCCTATCCTACCGAATTTCTTGGCTCAACATACACTTTTTCACCTGCCTTTCCCAGTTGTGCTATGCAACTTATGAGGTATAGATTGGTATTTTCTTATACATTTGACGAGATCAAACTGTTCCACAGCCACTTGGGTAAGGTCAGTTATTACAACCAAGACCATGTATACAAATCCTGTTACTTAAACCAGATACATTCACTTGCATAACCAACAAAAACAATACAAGGCTAGCTCAAAAATAGTTTACTTACCTAAATTTAATAGTACAATGTTCAATGTGGAACCAGTGATGCCACTCCTTGGGATTTTGGGCTTGGCCTTGATATAGTTTTGTAAATCTTGGGATTTCTAGACATTCATGGAACGGATTTAGTGTTGCTTGAACTTTAACAGGATCGAGTTCATCCCTACAATAAGTGATTAGTGTCATACTATTCCCAGTATTAAAGTTAAAATGAGCGATTCTGAAGAGCCAGGAGGGAGTGGTAGTAATACTCCTCCACTCCTCTGCCTATATGTGTTCTATAAGTCTTCAAATTTCAGGTGAGGATTATCATTTTAGTTAATCTTGGGATATTTTGTCCAATCTTGGGATTTTTTGGGCGCTAGTCTTGTGATATTGAAAATTTCAGAGTGGCATCACTGTGTGGAACTGAAGCGCTGAAGCATGTAGTGGAGTATTGTTGTGGTGGTGGTCGATAATCCCATTGAGTGCAGAAATATTCTTCTAAAAAATAATGCTATTTATATTTTTTATATAACTACAGGGTATACTGCAATCACAAATATACCATAAAGAGTTTCATTACTTTATTAAACATATCAATAACAAGAAAATGATGATAATATTAAAAATTGTTTGATGGGATCAGCGAAGGGAAGACCAACTCAAACCCATCGAAATTCCAATAATATTGGCTCTGATGGGAGTCGTTTCCAGTATAGGAAGGGACTGATCTGAGTCAGATTTCACTTAAGAATTTGGCGATGTCACCAAGGGAGTCCCTTTAGCCACGGGATTCACTAAGAAAGCGGGCGTAAAATAATTTGTTTTCTCACTCGTGGGCTTTGTAAATATTGATTTGTGTGCACACAGTTATTCTCTTATAATTTTCTTATGATTCTTGAAGTGGATAATTACCATGATTAAATTACGTGGCGTCATTAACATTGCATGTATAACTAGTGACTGTAAATGAGATAATATGAAGACTAAGTCTAGTCAGTTATTAAATTCAGACAGTTGGGTTTGGCGCCGTGAGTATTGATCTAGACAGTTGAGGGAGGAGCTAGTTACTGGTTGGGTAGAGAGTTTTTGAAAAACGACAGTCTTGACTTCAACCACAGAGCAAACACACGTAATAAATTATAAGGTGGGAACATTGAAAATTCTGTTGGTTTGAAGGACACTGAAAATTTACTGAGGCTGAAACAAACCTTTGTTATCATCAAAGCTTGTGTGTTAGTTTGAAATTGATTATTAATTAAAGTAAATTGAGCAGGAGGTCTTGAAATAGCACCAATAATAAAACGAGGACAATTGGAATTATACTCATAGAGGAAAGGCGAGGACGACACTCACGAAACTGTAACTACGTGGTATCACGACCCCGCACTTACAAGCAGGATCACGGACCGTTCCGTGACTCCGCCCATCGCCGCTGATTGGCCAGGATCGTGGACCCGTGATCCTGCATGAAGGACGTGGCGATGTATGACGCCCGCCACTCCAGGATCCCAGGCGGTCCCATAACTCTGCCCATCGCCGCTGATTGGCTGATATATGTAGACCTATGATCCTGTATGTACCTATATAAGAAACCATGCTCATGTAAATAAACTAGATCTAAACTCACCACTGCAGACTTTACTTCCTCCTTTCCTAGCCTTAAATATACAGGAAGAAAGCCTGCTCGACCTACCTGTTTGCTACAAGACATTACAAGATTTGAAAGTAAACTAGACCTCTATTATTGTTTTCATAAACTTAAAAGCAGGAAAAGAAAGCAAATAAATTACAGCCATAATTAAATTTTATTCACATTCTGTGAAAGGAACGTCTAAGCATACATGCTGAAGAGAAATGATAACAGTCATTCGGATCATGTCACTAATAAATACTAGTAGAAATATCTCAAATATAAGAGATCAGGACTTCCCCAGCCATCAATAAGAGCGCAAAACTCATCCCACCACACAGTAATGTGAACGGGCCCTGAAACGGTAGTAAGACAATATAACTATTAGTTACATATTTTTATATGAGAAAAGGTTAAAGTTAAAAAAAAAAAAATGTTTAATGTAGAAATAAATTTCACTGGATTAAACGACATAGAAATTATATTATAAGACAACAAGGCTTATTAAAAACAGTTTAAGGATAGTTTGCACATTATTCAAAGTAAAATGCATTGAAGATAAATTTTATTCTGTAAAGGGGTGTTTGCCAGTTTCTGCTGTAATTTAGATAACCACAGTTGTAACACATCAATTAATAACACAGGTTAAATATGACTACTTAATTGCACAAATGAATGTCAAACGATACAACTTGCATTCTCTTTTGTCATCAAAAGTGTATCTCATTCTGTCTATGATACCAAACTTCCCTAAATATAGTAAGCCATTAGAAAGTTCTCCACTCCCCCTCCCCCAACAAGGATGGACACGACGGTATTTATTCATACATAATGATACCATAACCTGTAATAATATGATACCGTAACCTGTAATAATATCCGAATTACCTGTTCATTAGTGTCAAGAAATGTGCTTATCTTGATTCAAATATTATGTAAACCAGATAAGGTGTGGTATATCGTCCATATTTTCACATGGACGATAGAGAAACTAGACATAAAGAAGAATACTGCTTATACTGATACTACTGGCATATCTCACGAAAAATTCAATATTATCAGCCATTTGGGCTATTTTTGCTATAGCCATCCTTGTAAACCCTGATGTGTCTCCAGTACTTACACAAAGTTTCAGCACATTTTGCGAATTCTTTATCCATTTAAATGGACATTCTTGTGAAGTGGGTGTTTAAAGGGACGACGCGCGATTTAAACACCTCAGCGTCCGTGGCAACCAGAAGTCTATACGTTTTTTCTGGATTTTATTATGCTTTTTTATTGTTTTATTGAGCAGCGACATTTGGCATCTCTCTCGGCTCCTTCTAGCCGTTCATACTACTGGCAACGCTCGCAGTAGCTCACTAAGTCAGTGGCTTTTCAAATTTTACGAGTTGAAAGTGTTTCGTAGACAAAACCTGTGTTTTCCCTCTCGGATTTTGCACCATTTTGCCTCTGTACATTGCCCTAATACCTCTGCAGCATGGGGAAAGTGTCAGGGTAGAAAAAGAGGCAAGAGAATCGGCTGCCAATGCTTGGTTAGCAAAATATCATACAGTTCAACAACCTCCACCACCATTACCACCTGTTGTTGGGCCTCTCCACGGGTTTCCATGAAAAGAAATAGTCAATTAATTAGTGATAAAAGTGTTAGTGAATCTGTGGAGGAGGTGGAATATATACTTAAATCGAAAAAGTTTATTACAGACCTAGTGCAACACGTTTGTAAGTGTGGGAGTAGGAATGTGGAGTATGCGAGTGGATTCTTCTGAGTGTGTTGGACTCAAATCGCCTCGATTTTCTCAAAACGTAAGTTTTATACATTCTCCTTTTAATATTTTCGTCATTTCTTGTCTGATTTTCTTGATTTTTTTAGTATTTTAATCAGCATTGGACATACTGATGCTTGGTCTAGCGATAACCATTATATAGAATTATATAACTTTTGTAAATGCATTTCTTTCGTACTCGTGAGTGATGTAGTGAGGAAGTCAGCGGGAAAAATATTAATAGAAAATTAGTTTTTCTAGTAAACAAAATTTGGTTAGACCAAAACATAGAAAAATGATCTACCTATTAATTGCCACAAAGTGCACTATCGTTTGTGAATTAGATTTCGTTTAACAAGGCCTAAGGCTTAGGTGTTCAGAAAATGATTTATCATATATATATTTTCTCTTTTTTCTAAGGATGGACTTCACATCATAGGGTTTATCTTTAAGTAAAATTATATGTAGTTTCAACAAAAACAAATAGGTGTTAGTAATGATATTGTTTTGCCAGGCCGATTTCGTGAGTAGGCGCCTTATGCTATGGCAAAGCAATATTCAGTTCACAAACGTGTTGATAGATTCTTTCGTGTTCGAGGTTTTGTTCGTTGGCGTTACAATGGAGTGTTAGGGTTGTGGTGGTGATGGACTGTCATATATTTTATATTATTGGAATAACACATTCACTGGACATATGTAAATTATTTACTGATTTTAAAACCAGTAAATTGTTATATTTATGGTTGTTTGTATATTCTTACTGCCTTTATATGAATTTGTTATCTCCATAACGTCACATTAACACATTATTGCAGATTAGCTCCTTCTGGTGTGGTATGGATGGTATTGGTAATTCAAGTGAATGTTTAATAATAAATATTAACATCAATACGTGAGTGATATCACGCCTAACCAGCAACTTTCTTAACGGGGCTGGGTTGAGGGTGGGGTGGGGGTGGGGGTGATGGTGGAGATGGTGTGTGTAGAGGGTTGGAGGGAGGGGTTGTTCGATTCCCTGCTCTCCTCTGGCCATGGCTCCAGCCAAGAGGGGGGAGACCGACTGGTGCACGCAACTTTACCTGAGGATATATATCAACAACGCTGAGTGTCACCTTGTTAAGATATCGTCTGGTATTTAAATCCAAGAGTAAAGCAACATTCCTAGGGATATTGTGTTTAATAAGAAAAAGTAATACCAACTTATTAGATATTTCCTCTTTACGGAAGAAAAAGGAATGACATTCACTTTAACCCTTATAGACCGTCATACGTTAAAGGCCAGCTCACGACATAGCCTACACTGGTGGTGCCACTCATTGCCGGGGAGGTACTCTGGATTACATCCTCTCGTCTGGCTTGATAGCATCTCGGGTCCAGTGCTCCTCAGTGCCAGACTTATTCTCTGATCACATCGCTCTTCGGTTTCAATATTCTCTCCCTGCTGGGTCAAGTGCTTCAGCTAATCGTTTGTGTATTGCTGTGCCCCCTAAATATTGCCTGACTTACATCTTATTTATGGCCTATGTATTACCTACATTTGATATATCATCAGCTGAACAGCTGTACTCTGATCTTGTATCTGCTACTCATGACTTTTATAGGCTATACGTTTCCCGGCCACACCTCCAGCATCGCCATACTGCCCTCTCCTGGTCGCTTGATGCACGTATGCTGGAGGCAAAGGCGGAGGCTGAACGTGATGGCCTATTATTTCAAGCCAACCCAACTCCTGACCTGTTCCATCGTTACGAGATGTTTAGGGACGCTTTAGTTGCCCTGCAAGAGTGTGCTCACACTGAGTCTTGGCAGCAGTTCAAGGACAGTATCAACCAGCAAACAAGTGTGGCTTCTATGTGGTACTTAATTCGTCGGGTTGTTATAAAGATGCCGGCCAATGCTTGTCATCACACTCCCGCCGACTATGCCAAACAACTTGACGATGCCTGGTCAGAACAATCTACCCCTGCCACTCTACCCATCCCTTTACAAGAAGTACTCGCTTCCCGTGCTGCTATCCATCGGCTACGTCTAATGTCTGCTTTGTTGCTAGATGATGACGATGATGCAGAGCAGATAACTGAGGAAGAGTTGTTCCGTGCTCTTTCCAGGGGTAAAGTTTCTTCTCATGGTGATGATAGTAATACTTATGCTGTGCTGCGCCTACTTCAACAAATTCCTGGGAACACTCTACTTCAACTGTACAATCTTTGTCTTCGTGATGGTTGTGTACCACGAGCCTGGACCAGCAGCACAATAATACCCATCCCTAAGCCCGGCACTGCGAAGTTCAGGCCAATTTCCCTTACTTCCTGTTTTTGTAAGGTTATGGAGAGAATCTTACTTAATCGTCTCATGTACAGACTGCAGGATCGCCTTTCTTCATGGCTGTTTGGTTTCCTTCCTCAGCGGAGCACACACCACTGCCTAGTTGACTTGTAATCTCGCCTTACCAGTGCCTTCGATGTTTCTAATAGAGACGTCATTTTGGATCAACTGGTTGACTTTGGTATAAAGAGTAATCTACTACGGTTGATTAAGGGCTACCTCAGTAACAGGACCTCCCGTGTGTTTTTCAGTGGTGCACTCAGTCCTTTGCGCAGTTTTTATCTTGGTACGCCTCAAGGGAGTGTTCTCAGCTATTGTTATTTAATATTTTGATGCATCGGCCGCTCACTTCTCTCCCTGATATTCCTGGTACAGCTCCGGACTGATCAATGGTCCATACTTCTTCCACCCTTGCCTTGGTGTTGGCCTCAACGGATATGGTATCACTGACAGGTGGAGGGGGGAGGGGAGAAATGTGGGCCGAGTTATATAGGGGGGGTAATGTGGGAGTCTTTACCACGTAGCGTTACCAATGTTGAGCCATCCAGAAATTTGAATCCCGAACCACTTGTGATCATGGATGTGAACCACTCACTTGAAGGTGGTAGGAGAGGAGGGGTTGGGTTGGGGAGAGGGGGGTAAAGCTTCACCAGTGATCGAGATGGAGAGAATTATTGGATCAAGTAGCTAAATGTTTTCTTCTCTATCTTCTCTTATTTTCTTCTCTACAGCGGCAGTTGGCTCAGGAACACATAGAAACAGTGACGTCCTCCATCACAGATCCATACTGCCTCTACACTGATGACTCATTACATATGGATGGTACAGCAGGTTGTGCCGTGTTCTCACCTGACATGGAATCACCTCCAGGGGACTGGGATGCCCGTTGTCTCTATAACCACTCCAGTTCAACATTGTGTGAACTGTATGCTATTCTGGATGCTGTTAGTCTTGTTTGTCAACGTGGAGTGAATGTTGCCATTTGTTGTGACTCTAAACTTGCCCTTAATTCCCTCTCTAGTGTTTAGCCAAGATACTCTTCTGTTATTCAGCAGATTTTATCGTTTTTTGCCTTATTACGTCATCGTAACTTGACTATCAAATTCTTATTGGTACCATCCTGTGTAGGTTTATGTCACAATGGCACAGTTGACAGACTCGCAAAGGAAGCCTGCCATCTGCCTCCTCTTGGTATTGGACGTATTCTCTCTCTGACATGTTACCTCTCTAGAGTCCGCTCCGCCGCTCTCCTTCCTGTACTGCGACGCAGTATCTACATTATTAATTTTTATGTGATATGCATTTAATAACATGAGAATTACCCAATGTTGATAGTAATATAAAATACTGCTGAAATTATTATCGACTTTGTGAGATGGAATTAATGAACAGTGCGCATCATTACCAAAAGACATCTCATAAAAAAACTACAGGAATATTTATTGAATTAATCTCATCGGAAAATTAGTGATGTATACTTTAAATTAGTGATGTATACTAAATACATACGTGTAATTGAGATATTGATAGTTGATTGCTAATTAGTAGTTTAGTGTTGTTACTTGTTACCAGGGGGGAGGGATGTATGAGGTGAGAAGGGGGGGAGGGATGTATGAGGTGAGAAGGGAGGAGCTGGTGAGGAGACCAGTCAGTCAGGTGTGGACTGCCAGTCAGTCACAGCCTCACCACCTCCGCCTCCTGCCCACATAATATGTTATTATCTCTGTTGCTGTGTTACCTGGGAGAGGACAAATATACATGAGTTGGAGTGAGAAGAAGCAAGTTTGAATATCCTGTCACAAGCTATCTAGGCTTTGACGATGGCGGACTCCTTCGATGTGAAGATTATCCCAGAATTTGACGGGACCTCCCAGCCTGTTACTGAATGGTTTGAGAAGGTTGAGTTGGTGTGTAAGCTGAGGAACGTCAAGGATTTAACTACAGTTGTGCCTCTACGACTCACCGGGGGTGCTTTCGCAGTATTCCAGCAGCTGGCGGAGAGTGATAAGAAAGAGATCGAGAAGGTGAAAAGTGCTCTGTATTCTGCCAAGTTTACGGCGTACGAGTTGTTTATGGCTCGGCGATTGAAGAGTGATGAAGTGGTTGACGTTTACCTCGCTGATTTACGCCGTCTGTCATACCTGTTTGGGGGCGTGAGTGACACTGCCCTCTTGTGTGCATTTGTTGCCGGCCTACCAGATACCGTTCGCCAGTTGCTTAGGGCGGGAACACGCCTTGAAGCAATGAAACTTGATCAAGTCCTTGATCGTGCTCGAGTGTTGTTGAGGGAAGAAAGCAGTACTGCGGCAGCGGCACAGATGAGGTGGGGTGCGACTCGCAGCCGTGACAGTCCGCCAACGAGGAGGCAGGATTTCACGTGCTACAACTGTGGACAGCCGAACCACCTGGCCCGGGACTGTTTGATGCCGAGAACTCGACGGAGAGGCAGTCGCAGCGGCCGGGTCACTTGCCATTACTGCAGAGAGGTGGGACATTTTGCTGCCTCCTGTCCGGAAAACTCCGTGGGAGAGGGGGCGTCAGCGCCGGCTCCCTCTCAAGTTCTGTGAATGTGGCGCTACCTGTAACACATGTGACCATCGATGGTGTCAGGAGGAGTGTGTTGATTGATACTGGATGTTCGATGAGCATTGTTCACGTGTCGTGCTGTTCGCACTGGAGTGAGAGGAAAATAGACTTACTCACTATCAACGGGGAGCGTCAGCAGTGTGTTGGTGTGGGGCATGTGAATGTGTCGACTCACAATGGAATCTCGGTGGACATTGATGTGTTAGTTGTGAAGTTTAGACCTTTGAACTTTGATGTCATTTTGGGCATGAACGGTATTACAGCCATGGGGGGGGTGACAGTTAAGTCCTCCTGTGATGTGCAATTGGGCTCGAGAAGTGTGTGTGGGGCGAAGATTAGTGGCGGACCGGCTCCACTAATTGAAGTGGTGGAAAAAGACTTCATTGTTAGTTATGAGGACAGTGCTAAAGCGTGGACTGTACGGTGGAAGTGGGCTGCAGGTGAGGAGCCAGGCAACCTCCTAAACGGAATTGCTGAGTATCATGTTCCTGCAACTGCGCGGAGGGAATACAAGTCTGAACTAGAAAAATGGATTGACGAAGGCTGGCTGCTTCCTTATAATGAAAAGAGAGTTTGGGAAGCCTAAAGGACTGATTCCCTTAATGGCTATCATTGAGACGAACAAGGGAAAGGTGCGGCCAGTTTTAGATTATAGAGAACTGAACACTCATCTGGAAACCCACACAGCAGACGCGGATGTGTGTGTTAATAAGTTACGCGAGTGGCGCCAGATGGGATGTAATGTTGTGCTGCTCGACCTGAGAAAGGCTTACCTGCAGATCCGAGTGCACCGCTCACTGTGGCCCTATCAGACTGTCTTGTTCAAAGGGCAACGATATTGCCTGACTAGGCTGGGATTTGGCCTTAATATCGCTCCCATGGTAATGAAGGTAGTGGTGTCTGAAGTTTTAAAGCAGAATGATGTTATTGAAGGTGCTGCTTCCCCCTACGTGGACGACATCCTTGTCAACGAGGATGTCGTAACGTCTGATGTGGTAATCAGTCATCTACGTCAGTTTGGTCTTCAATGTAATCCCGCCCAGCGTGTGATGGAAGGAGCTCGCGTACTGGGGTTGCGAGTGGGTGGAGCAGGAGTCTTGCAGTGGCAGAGGGATAACAATGTCAAGGAAGCTCCTATGACGTTAACAAGGAGATCGGTATTCTCATGGTGTGGACAGCTGGTCAGCCATTTGCCCGTGTGCGGGTGGCTGCGACCCGCAGCGTCATTTATTAAAAGAAAGGTGACTTCTCTGACGAGGCATGTACGTGACCTTCGCCCCAGGATGTCGCTAGAAGATGAACGTGAACTTACTGAGGAAAAACAAGGAGAAACAGAAGAATGGCTCATTGGACTACGCAATCCTGCTGAACCAGCTCAGTGTGGGGATGATGCCACGGAGCGAGAGATGCCAAGAAGATCTGAAGATCTGTGAATAAGATTGGATTTTCCATGTAAATAAAGTTGAGATACGTTAGTATCTGGGGGAGATGTAATTGAGATATTGATAGTTGATTGCTAATTAGTAGTTTAGTGTTGTTACTTGTTACCAGGGGGGAGGGATGTATGAGGTGAGAAGGGGGGGGAGGGATGTATGAGGTGAGAAGGGAGGAGCTGGTGAGGAGACCAGTCAGTCAGGTGTGGACTGCCAGTCAGTCACAACCTCACCACCTCCGCCTCCTGCCCACATAATATGTTATTATCTCTGTTGCTGTGTTACCTGGGAGAGGACAAATATACATGAGTTGGAGTGAGAAGAAGCAAGTTTGAATATCCTGTCACAATACGTTTAGCACTAATATAGATATTCTGTAAAATCCGTGAAAACTGAAATTGCAGAGGTGTTTTCGTGGCATTTAGCTAGCAATACTATCTATGACGTCATTCCTTGGTTCCGCGGGCTCTGATTGGTTCTAAAATCCCTTATGTTTATATTCTACCAGAGAGGGTAAATTTGCGCCCCAGGGCCTGCCATTTGATGTGGTTTGTCGACACCTGCTGAACCATCAGGTTTTGGAGGAGCTTCTGGTGCGCCATCCTCGTTTTGGTGGATTTAAGTAGGTCATAATGTAAATATAAGTCTGTATGCATGTGCTTCATTCTGTTATGTTTTCATGATGTATGTGTGTGTGTGGTTGTAGTAATTTGATTCTCATAGGTTATGCCTACCTGTATGTATGGTTGCATGCCTGTTGATTGACACTTCGGCGCAATTAATTTAAAAATATAAAAATAAAAAGGAACACATCATGCTGATGTATACCAATGAAAATAAAATATCCTCTGAGGAATGTTATCTCATTGCAAACTTGATTCTTTTACTTCATTTATATTTACATATATTTACATTAAACAATCAACATCATGAAGCTCCACTGCCTCATCTTATGCGACACTCAATAATTTCGAGGCCTCGAAATAGTCACAAGCTACTGACATTGAGGTATACAGGGTGTCCCGTAAGTACGTGCCGAAATCAGGGAATGTATTCCTGGCACCTAGATGAAGGAACATTACTAAATGACCAAATTGGCAATTCACAATAGTTTTCGAGTTGTACCACCTTAAAGGTCTGCTAGGAATGTGTTTAAATCAAAGGATTGTACCATAATATGTGAAATCACTTATCGACCATAAAGTCATACGATAGGCAGCAAAGTTGAGAGGTTAGTTTGGAATGTGCCAAAAGCTGTGGGTTGTACAGTCACAGCAAATAGTCCTGGAACAGAGTGTAAGGGAAACCTTATTCAAGGACTATTTGCCAAGACTGTACAGTACAGCATATGGAAGTCGGTACATAAGTTCCCAATAATATTCGTAAATGAAACATTTACAAAGGACAACTTAATTTATGAACAACGAAAACATTATTTTCAGTTTGATGACAATAACATTCACAATAAGTGTTCGTTAATGAAACAATTACAAAGAACAAATTGATGTATTAAACAAAGAAAACATGTTTTCAGTAATATGAAATTAACATTTACTATAAATGTTTAAATTTACGTCCTCCTTGTTGGATACATGTTGCAGCCCGCCTCAGAAGTGACTGTCACACAAATTCCATGACCCCAGCAATTTGGCCTCCACACGGCACCACAATTCCTCTCGGTTTGTGATGTCTGTAGCATACAATTCGCTTTTAATGAGTCCTCACAGGTAGAAGTACAGATGTCTGGATGTGGTAGAAACTGTGGATCGTGGCTATACAATCCCAAGATTTAATTAAACATATTCCTGGTAGACCTTAAAGGTGGTATAACTAAAAAACTATTGCCAATTGCCAATACGGTCATTTAGTAATGTTCCTTCATCTAGGTGCCAGGAATACATTCCCTGATTTTCGGCACGTACTTACGGGACAAACTGTATAAAAAAAAGGAAAATCAATCTTACAATCCACATGCAACTAACCCAGAAGTTGCTGAGTGAGAGACTTGAGTTGACGGTGATCTTCCTGGGAGCCAAGTTACACGATGTTGAGTTTGGTACAAATGCTTTAATCCAATAGTAGTAAAGACCTGCTTCCGTTAGCTTCGTAATCCTGAAGAAGGGAAACATAGCCCGATTTATATAAAGCTTCCAGGATTAGCAAAACCATCTAATGGAACATAAGTCTATCATGAATATAAAACCTGAATGCATTTGAAAAACATTATATATATATATATATATATATATATATATATATATATATATATATATATATATATATATATATAGATATATAGATATATAGATATATATATATATATATATAGATATATAGATATATAGATATATATATATATATATATATATATATATATATATATATATATATATATATATATATATATATATATATATATATATATATATATATATATATATATATATATATATATATATATATAGATATATATATAGATATATAGATATATATATATATATATATATATATATATATATATATATATATATATATATATATATATATATATATATATATATATATATATATATATATATATATATATATATATATATATATATATATATATATATATACATATATATATATATATATGCGATAAGGTGGCACGATTAGAGCAAGTTCATCCTACAAATTAAGACAAGGGAGCAACATTTCTATGGATGTGTAAAGGAAGGAGTTCATTTGTGATTAGAAGGTTATTGATGATTCGTACAGCTTTATTTTGAATGTTATCTCATTACATAAGTGCCACCTCTCCACATCCACTCCATAGTGGTGAGCAGTATTCCATCTGAGAACGAACATGACTCTTATACAGTATATTACAGTTAACTGCTCGTCAGTGAAAAGTTCACGAACTCTGTAGAAAAGACCTAACATTTGCAAGGCCGTTTTTGCAATTGAACGAATATGGTATGTCCATATGAGGTTAGCACTGAGGGAAACATCAAGGATATTAATACTTCAATATAAGGGAATATTTGTATTATTAAAAGTTATGAGTAATTCAAAAGTTTAATGTATTAAGTTATATTACCATTTAAATAGACCAAATTTGTTTGTCCCCACCACCCTCAACGGGAGCCTTAACACTGTGGGGGGTCTTTTTGTCTCTGAGACCTGGCAAGCTAGACTAGAGGATATTCCAGCCCCTTTTCTGCCCTGATTTCGAGGAGAGAGAGAGCTTCCCATGCTGGTGGGGTGACTGGGGTCGCCAGTGAGGGACCAGACAAAATGGTTGCCAAGCAATAGGCTGCCTGTATGGGCCAACAGTGTTGCTCTCCAGAGGGACCATCCTCTGGGGGCCATACTGTTGGGTGTCTGGGCCGGGAGATATTAGGAACGGGGTTTCAGCACCATCATGGACAAGCTTTCGAGCCAATAGGGCTGCTTCTTAAAACGAGTAGCCTCTTGGGGGAAGAGGTACCCCTCCCTTGGTGACCAACGCTCGGTCCCCTCATCTGCCCGGTAGGTAGTAGCTCTAGGCTCCTGGGGCCATTATAACAAAATAATGATATACAGTATGGATAACGAAAAGACCCATCCCGAACGAGACAACCATCTGCAACATCATCTCTAGTGAAGTCTCTCAACTCAAAGACCTCATTTCTAGCCTAGCTGAACAAGTAAGTGAGTTGAAGTTACAAATTAAACAGCAGTCTCCTGCCTATCCTCCATCTCCACGACGCCACAGGTCCCGCAGCAGAGACTCCCGCAACAACTCCACCAACTCCAACTCCAACTTTAACGGTATGTGCTACTATCATCATCGTTTTGGTAAAAATGCAAACCATTGCCAGCAACCATGTTCATACAAATTCGGGAAACGACACCGGCAGTCGCTAGTGGTCCATAGTGCCTGCAAACGGAAGTCTTCCACATTTGGGATCCACTCAATAACAAATTCTTGTTGGTAGACACAGGCGCATAAATCAGTGTTCTCCCCGCTACAGCCGGCCAAAGGATACTACTTCCAATCACTTCACTGTATGCAGCCAATGGCATTCTCCTCACTTCTCGATCAAGGTATTATCAGGCCAAGTTCTAGCAACTGGGCTTTTCCACTTCACATCGTCAACAACCCTGTGGCGACTATAGAGCACTAAACAATAAGATAGTTATGGACAGATACCCTATCCCTAACATTCAAGATGTTTTCTTCTCAACTTACTGGTTCAACTATCTTCTCAAATCTCGACTTAGTAAAGGCCTTTCATCAAATCCCTGTTAACCCTGAAGATATTCCTAAAACTGCCATCATAACCCCTTATGGTTTATTTGAATATGTCAGGATGCCCTTTGGTCTTAAGAATTCTGCACAGACTTTCCAGCGATTCATTGATGAAGTACTACGTGGACTACCCTTCTACTTCGCCGATGTCGACGACGTCCACATCGCCAGCCCTGATGAAGAGACCCACCAGCAACACCTTACACAGGTATTTGAGAGATTCCAAACTTATGGCATACAACTCAATGCTGCCAAGTCCTCCTTTGGTGTTAACTCTACCCATTTCCTTGGACAAACTGTGTCCTCCTTCGGTATCTCTCCCACACCTTCTAGACAGGAAGCTATCCAGCAGTTCCCAAGTCCCACAACTCAACGCAAACTGAAGCACTTCCTGGGGATGCTCAACTACAACAGATTCATCCCACACTGTGCAGCAATACTTCAGTCACTCTACAACATGCTGAAGCCCTGCAAGAGAGGTCAGTCAATCATGCTAGACTGGTCAGATACCACTGATCAACCCTACAACAATACCACCAACGCTATTGGAGAAGCCACCTCCCTCTGCTTCCCTACTCCAGACGCTATCACAGCCATCTGCACCGACGCATCTGACACAGGTATGGGTGCCGTCCTACAACAACAAGCCACTTGCCTTCTTCTCCAAGAAACTATCTCCAGCGGAATCCAGATACAGCGCTTTCGATAGAGAACTTCTTGCCATTTACAAAGCTATCAAACATTTCTGTTACTTCCTTGAAAGTAGTAACTGACTGATGTCTTGACTGATCCCTTCCGGAAGGTATAGCCAACTCGATGTACGTAGACGATCTAGCAGTCTGGTTTGCTGCTTCCCGTATGTCACTGGCGGAGCGACGCATGCAGCTTGCCCTTGACAGGGTGTCACGTTGGACTTATTCATATGGTTTTCGATTTTCTCTTGCCAAGACAGTTGCTATGCACTGTTTATATTTATTCATATATCGTCATCGGATACGCTGTGTCGAGGAGACTTGACTTGAGTTCCCCACTTGCCAGAAGGCTCTTAATCTGTTGAGGGTCATCAGTCATACGTCCTGGCGGTCTGATCGGGCCACCCTCCTCTGTCTATATACCATGTTCTTATTAGGTTAAAACTCGACTATCGGGGTGGTTTGGGAGTTGTCTTTCCTGCATTTGTCTTGGCGGCTGGCTCCCTTCTGTCATGTCCATATTTTCTGCTGAGCGATATGAAGTGATTTTTACTTCAGCCAGCCACCTCCGCAAATGTGAGGGTGATTCTTCCCACACTACACGCCTCCTCCCCAAGCATCTGGAAGAAACTGTAAGTTCCAAAGTACCCACCCGGTATTTGGAGAGGTACCATACCTACAACAAAAGTCCCCATGGATGGGGCACTTCACGAGACGGTGCCGCACGGTCAAGAGTACTTGACAATCATCACGATAGGGAGTCAAATGTGAGTGGCCAATGAGGCCGTATCCCACCGGTGGGACAGGCTGCTGTAGCACCACGAACCCAGGTGCTGGCAGATGTCGAGGAGCTTGTTAACCTCGTTATCATCTCATCTGTCTTGCCAGCAGGAACTAACGGTAGTATCAATATAGAGTCTAAAGTCCACAGCAGGTACCAGATGACGCCAGACAGGAGGCCGAACTGTGGTTGATTGATTGATGGATATTAGGCTTCGCAACATTGAGGCCGAACAGTGGAGGCCACAGCCTTTGCCAGAGTGTCATCCACCTCATTCCCATCGACACCCACATAGGCTGGGAATTGCTTGGGATCCAACACGACTTCCCAAGAGGACAAGTCATTCAAGAATAGTCAACACCAGGGGATGGGAGGAGTTAAAATTTCCTAAGGCCTGCATAACATTACAGAAATCACTAACACAGGTAATAAACAAAAATCTAGAAACGTGTATGAGGTTCCCACGCCTTTCTCTGTTGTAAGCCACAAACCAAAACAGTGTAGGAATTAGGCCCTAATTAGGAACATGCTCTAAAGAGTCATAAATATTGTTGGGGCTGTAATCAGTGACATTAACAACTACATTTATGGACCACATGATATGAACCATACAGTAAACATAACATTAAAGTATCCATTTCGCCATCAGGGTTCATTGGCACAATTTCCGACTTGCTGGGTTTTCTCTTATTCGTAGAAGCTGCAAGGGAAGAACGAGCCTCAGTCTTCTGTAACCCACCACAAGTAGAGAGTGGCGTCTCGAGGGCCTGGTTGACATCTCCCAGCCTAGACACCCATCCATCCAGCACAGGATGGCCCCTAGAAGGCGCTCCCTCTGGCAGGCAGTATATTGTATCGTATTGCCAGCCTATTGCATGGGAACATAAATATTTAGTATGGTCTCTCACTGCCGACCTTTTTAGCATGGGAAGCCCTCTCTTCCTAAAATTAGGGCAGAGCAGGGGCCAGAGCCCCCTCCAGCCGAGCTCGCCACCCTGTAGGGCGTAGGGGGGTTAATATTTTGCCTGCATGTGTGATGTAAGCAATACTTTAAAGGTTTTGGCGCACCTTCGGCCCCAGCCACTAGCTTTTAGTGCTTCAACTATCCCTCTTTTCTTTCTAATTCCTTCCTACTTGCTGTCTCACCTCTCTATCATCTTTTTCTGGCGCTATATAACCTTGCTGTTGCAGTGCCTAATATCAATCGATATAGCACACCAGGTCTCAGAGACACGGAAGCTTCCCCACTATGACAAGGCGGTTCCCTCTCAGGGGCTTGACTGAGAGCTACAATTACGCAACTGTTAACAGTATGTGGATGAATGAATGACGAGATCGCGTGGTGGGTCGGGATTGAAAGGGCTTAGCCAATGGTGTCACTTGTATGTGGTGTTGTAACAGCATTACCAACTTGTTTCCTTGACCCTTAATTCGCAGGTGTAGTAAAATTACAACTTGTAACGATGTTTCATTTTATAGATGGTATGTAATGGATGAAAGACTGATCACTGGGCTCTTGGAATCTGAACGATACCTAATCGGTCAGATGCGTATAACTATTTTACGCTTGGAGTTTGCTTAATTAATAAAGAAATTTATATACCGGTAGCCTTTATACACGAGGGCGTTAGGTGACTTGCCATACAAAAATAGGGATAAAAATGAGTATCTCTCCTAGGGAAAAAAAGGCTGACATTTATTATTATACAGTCCTAGTGGTTGAGGGGCGAAAACTGACCTTGTACTAATAGATGACACGATGGGACTACCTTTTGGGCCCACCATAGCAAACATAAGGGGAAGCATCCTCGCTCTTGAGATGTAAAAATCACACTTTCCTGGCGAACATATATATATATATATATAAATATATATATATATATATATATATATATATATATATATATATATATATATATATATATATATATATATATATATATATATATATATATATATATATATATATATATATATATATATATATATATATATATATTAATTAAGGAACATGTAAATTATCTGACTGTGTTAAGTATTGAAATGACAATAATGTCAAAGAATAGGTTACAGATAAATATAGCCTAACTTCAGAATCGTATATCAGGTTATTTAAGAATATCAAAATAATTCCTAGGATTGAGTAGAAACATCTATAAACATTCTTCATCTATAATATATACAAAACTATATACAAAAGTACACATAGGAAATATTGGTTTGGTATCACAAGAGTTGATAACACAAGTAATCACTATACAGGTCGTGTTAAAAAAAGAAGCAAGTTTTGGATTTGGCTCATATTATGGCAGATTTAGTTTCTCAGACCTTCATATAGTTTTCATTTTATAGATTTTTTATAGATTTTTTTATAAATTGTTTATAACTAAGGCAATTGTCTCTTGGCTCAAAGGAATACCGTAGATTAGGTAAATTCTTAGGTGACACCTGGCCATCGACTCGTATTGTTGTTATGACATCTTCCCCTAGGCTCCGCCCCTCCCGAAACCCAAAAGAAGTAAGTGGTGTTGATAAGGGCGATGTTAATTTTGCCTATAATGTTGTTGATTCATTGGGCATTAAACAGTTCGATGTACCAAAAGGTTTGGAACAGAGTTGTATTCAGTGGTAGTGATGAAATAAACTAGACACTCTAACATCTTTGACTGGCTCCCATCCTCATTTTATCTTGGTGGCCAACGCATTCTACGGCCCATGGCTTGCATGATATATCATTGCTCGGTTGGCTGTAGGAATGCCTTTGTGCTACGACTTCCTTCCTTATACAACGGCAATAATGCCTATGATAGGATTCGCATATATTTAAATACGTTAGTGGTTAATTAATCCTAGTTTCTTAGTATCATTAATCCTTTGTACCACGACTCATTAATTTTCCGCATTGGCTACACATTATTGACTCATTGCGTTTTAATGGAGATGGTACCCCCTCCCTACTGTGATGATTATCTGGTCACCACAAATTGTGATTTTATTATATTTGTGGTTTTTAGATAGAGATGCTTTTAGTTTTGATTCTTTTATATATTCTACTTAAGTCAACAGGTTCTTTCTGTAAAGAAGTGCATTTTAGTTTGTGTCCTTTTAATCATACTGCTTATCCATTTCGGGGTAATGAAAACTATTTAATGTATGTGCAGCTTCGGACAGATCAATGGTCCACACCATATCCATCTGTGACTTGGTTTGGGCCTCGTCGGATCTGGCAACAGTTGCAGGTGGAGGGAGGGGGGGATGTTAGTGGGAGAGAAGGAGAGAAATGTGGGCGGGGCTATAGGAGGGTAACGAATGATCAGGTAGAGAAGACGGTGTGTCAGGAGGAAGGAATGAAGCATAAACTGTGAACGGTATCGAATCACCAATAGTTTAAAGCAAGGTTCTTCAAACTTTTTCAGTCGTGACCCCGTTTTTACTTTGAATATTTGGCAGTTTACCTCGCCCTTCTTTCTGTTCATATTATAAATAGTTTTTCTCCCCCTGTTGTGGCTAATAAGCTGTGGCTATTCATTGATGAATCAGCCGTTTGGTTGTACTATAGATATAATTAATAAATTATGGTACTGAATGATTTAAATTCATGAAAAAGAAAATTTGACATTTGACAAAGACAATAAGTTACCACAAATCATTCTATAAAGTTGATTCTACGCTTACCAAATTTCTTCCATTTTAACTAATGCATAAGTTTGCAGTTCTTTTTAAAATACTTTTACGTACAATAATTGCAGGAGTAAGTATTTACATTTGTGCATAAACAAATTTAATTAACCTGTTTTGGAGAAATCTTCGGCCATATATCCTTGATGTGACAGGTCTTCAGCGACGAGGATATGACTGCCATGCCTTACCAATGTCTCTACACTGTTTAAGAAGTCGCTGCTTCGCTGATATAGTATGCGGCCCATTGTATCCGAGATGGCCAATTCACGATACAAGCCAAACTCTGCAGTCTTTAAAGCAAATGATTATGAATTATAAACTGTGATGTCAATAAATATTGTTCGATGCGGCGAGTGAATACGTAAGAAAGCGTGGAATTAGTATGAATGAAGTATGGCATGCAAGAGTGGAAGGGATTTTCATGAAGTGTACAAATTAGCAGTTTTAATTAGATATTCAATGGAATGGGGCGCGCGGGGGGGTCGTATCTCCCCAAACATTAAAATGCGATGGCCTTGAACAATAAATGCATTAAAAAAACACTATAAAACATTGCAATCTGTAATCCTTCAGTCCAAATCTGATTATGGTCCGGCGCTTGAGAATTACCGAAATGCCAGCTCCGCCACTTTTACTCAGTTGGTCTCATGATCCTGGAGATGATCCAGAAGCGGCCGCGTCATCCTACAACCACGGATTTATTTACGCTGATTTGGGAGCGGCTAGGTGCTATTAAAGCGGGTAAACAGCATGGCGCCGCTACAAAGTGACGAAAGGTAAAAATACATATATGTCCATCACTGTACCCTAACTTATGTATGTGTTACTCAGTACTGATAATAGATAGGGATGTAGAGAGATAAAATGGCAATCTAGGAATGAAAGTATAAGCCAGAGGAGACAAGAGATACTGTGGAAGAGACGAAATTAGAAAGTACGCAGGAATAAACAGAAGTAGACTGAAATAAAACTAGAAGGCGCAGGGAAAAACCTTCGGCCTACCGTTGATTCACAATAATTAGTGATGATGAAACCCAATGAACCCCAGATGTGGATCTTGTGAGTTGATATGAATGTAAAGTTTCATTAACATCATCACATCTTCCCCAATCCAACAAGAATACAATCCTTGCTCTTACACCCAAGGCAGTGGGACGAAGTCATACGTCTCTTCTCTGTCCTTACACTCCTCCGTTCAGACAGTTCTATCGTATCCAACTCCTAAATACCTATAAAAGTTAAGCAATTTCTTGTCTCTGCTCTGATGCTACTAATAATTATGAAAATGTCCGAAACTTATTTTCACACCTATCTGATGACACTAGAATTTAGTTGGTCCCGGCCTCATGTTGCGGCAGCCCTGCTGTGAGATTCTGTGATAAGTGTGCCATATGGTGACCTTAGAGCTCACTTGGTCTCTCATCTACAGCGACGCAAAACCAGGATCAATAGAATTATAACACCGAACACAATATTCAATTTTTAATATAAAGAATTATGTCACTCAAATAATAGTATTAAAAATATATATAACAAATCCAAAAAATGCAAAGTAATAAAATTCACACACATTGGAGTGTGTGCTCCCACTCCCACTACTAGCCTCACCCACCAGCACCTTGGAGAGACTGTATGAACCGTCACCCAACCGGTAGTTCTTGCTCGTTCTAAAGGCAATCCACATTTCATCCATGCATCCTGGCTACACCGACACGTCAAGAAAATACCCCCTACATCGTCCTCAACTCACAACATAGAAGATGCCAGACCATATTCCAAGATGCTGTGAGTGACGGTGTAGCTGCTCTCCCCTGATAGTGACGTGTATAAAGAAGGTGTCGTCATCTAGTGGGACAGAAGAGAAGCTACTGTACCAACATCACCAAGAAGCTCCACTGTCTCATCTGGTGTGACACCCAATAATCTCGGGGCCTCGCAAGAGTCACGGGCTACTGACAGCCTACAGCCCCGAGGTTGAGGTATAGAAAAAAAAAATGGTAGTGCCTGGGCTACCATTACCGCCAAGACAAGAACGTCGGTGTCTACAGTTTGAACTTAAATCTGACGGTGGTTATGCGCTGCAGCATCGGCCTCACACAGCATGCTGCGAGTGTCTGCCTCTTCTTGCCAGATGGAGCCAGAGAGCTTTCATTTTCCTGCCTTGGAATGCAGATGACTGCTTCATCATCAGTCACTACCAGTTCCTTTGCATCATCATTTAGACATAAGAATACTAATAAAGTAGATTCTATCAATTTAGCTGTATCTTACACGTGTTTCGGCCATCAGAGATTCTAAACACCGAAGAAATCACATACAAGTGCAAACCCAAAATCAGAAATGATGGGGTGTTCCGATGCACAACCATACATGGACGTGCTGGGTCCCAAGCTGGCAGGTGTCAAAGGCCAGGGAAAGGAACTATTACTACTACTACTACTACTACTACTAATAATAATAATAATAATAATACACCAATATTACCAAATTACAACACCACTACCACCACCACAACAACATACTTCTGAACCTGTCACTGATGTTGTGTGCGAAAATGAATTTTCACATAAAAATGAAATTTTTCCCCAATACAGTGGTTAGAAATATTAAAACAACACAAATGACATTTGCATCGTTTCTATCTGTGAAAACGAATCCCATTGAGTATTTATCACTTTTGAGAAACCTAAAATGAGAAAAACAAGAATAGATATCCCTTGTTGTTAAAGTAAATGAAAAATGGCCACCAAAGTTGACCAAGGCAAAATCTCGAGGGGGTCCCTATCCAAAGGTGAAGGGAATTTTTAGTTGAATATTATATATTATACATTAATTATTTATTATTGGTAATTGTTCTTACCTAACCCCGGACTAATTACGGACGTTCGTTGTGTTGGCTCAACGGTCGTCTTGTAGAGATTTAATCTATCCCCTTTTCTTCCAACTTCCATCAACAATTAATTTATTTTTAGGGTTTGTTTTCATTATAATTATAAGCATTATAATAATTGTACTAGCAGAATCGTAAGGTTTACGGAAACAACCAAATTACGATTACTTTACTATATTTATTTAATTACCGTAAACAATTAATTAAACAATAATAAATTAGTTTCCACACGCATACACTTCCACATAAATTAAATGCTAGCAAGCTAATATCGTAATATATCGAGAATTACGGTACTCGTATTCTTTAACGGTCTCGCTAATCCTCCCTAATCATTTCTCGATTATTCAACGGCGATTTTCGTACGGAATTCTGTCGATAATCCTATCTTACGTTACTTTCGATTATTAGGCAAGTCTAACATTGTAATTAATCATTTATTCGGTGCTATTTCAAGACCTTCCTACTCAATTACCTTAATTAATTAGTATTACTTACTCTATAGTACTGAACGTAAGCTGAATTTGCTTCCCAGATCATGGTGACTGAAGGGTCGTCCAGCACGTCCCTAAGACTCTGGTAGGGTTGAGGAATGTGCCTCACTGCCAATAAGGACATAAGGTTTCCACCGTAGCTTCGCGATATCACCAGTGTTGCCAACATCCACATTCCTAACACAATACGCTCCCAGTTCCACATATCTTTCAACAATAAATCTGTTGATATATAGTACTTAAGAAGCAAAAAATTATTGTTGTCTACAAAATTGAGAATATATTAACAACTGTATGGCTAGTGAGTAATTCAGTATAAAATTATATAGTGTTACATGATCATATTCCAGTTAGCTTTCCAGGTTAGCTATAAAGCTTTATATGCAATTTACAAACTGAAGAAGGTAATGCTTTATAATTTGTTACATAGCAATGTAACACCATTGTATAACGCGGGTAGTCAAGCAGTTAGTGAATATATTATCTTCACTTGGGGTTCATGGCAAGTCAAGTTGGTGTTACTGTTCACATCGCGAACAAATTGTAAATCATTACTTTCTTCAGGTTGTACAATTGCCATCACTTATAACTGGTACAGTCTTTGTTGTCAGTCCTCTTCTCCTGTACCAGTTATAAGTGCTGGCAATTGTACATTGCATATAAAGCTTTATAGATAACCTGGAAAGCTAACTGGAATATAATCCTGTACAATCATGAAGCAAATATATGCGAAATATCCACAGGATTAGGAATGAGGGACAGTAAGTACTTTCGTGTATTCCAACTTCAGACAGAACGAATACAAGGGTGTCAGGTCGGTGTATATATTCAAATCAACACTTCTCTGACTTCACCTCAACTGCCCATCTAGTCTGGTGAAAATATCCTCATTAAAAAAAATTCTCACTTAAAATGTCCATAGCTCAAGTTTACATTTTTATCACTAGCTCGTGAGACTGATAGAGGTGTTGGATTTGAAAGGGAAAGCTTCAAGAGTGATCAAGTGTTCTTATTGGAGAGGGAGAGAAGTATTACAGTAAGTATCTGAGATTATAAGTCAACAAACCCGACTGTCACCTATAATCCAAGAGAATGCTACATTCCAAGAGTTTTGCTTTATTATAGAAAATTATGACAAACTTTACGAAGCAATAACATTCACACGTCAGCAATGAGTATTGTAAGGAATCTTACTCCTCCGATTACTAAGAAAAGGAAAGGGAATAATCATTACAAAAACATTCATAATCGTTACTTAAAGGTCGTGTCAATACACCACCCCACTTCATGAATATAATTTCGTTGTCGCTATGTTTTGTCAGATTAGACAATTGTAGTATTGTACGTGAGACTATCTTGTGAACGATAAACGTATCTTTTATAAATCTTATAATTAATTAATACATGTATATATCTTGTCAATATTGCAGTATAACATTCCCACACGGCAATACCTGCTGAGCACACAGTCATCCGGCTTTCTTTCCTCGCATAGTCCGCTTCTAAATATGATATGGATGTGCTTTACGGTTGAGCTTTTTGAAGCAAATGAAGAGGAAGGAAGATCATAATGGTTCTGGAAGATATTATAAGTAAGTCTAATTTCACTCGGTAGCAGTCAAGACATTTTCTAATAGATCGTTTTGTGTTACTGGTTACCAGAGGATTGCGATTTGTAGTGGAGAGTCATATCTACCCAATAATCACTCTGTCTCATCTCCTACACCATGTCCTCGTTCCATGGAGCTATATAGTCCATGCCTCGTTCAATCCATGTCCCCCTCTCCCTCACAGCACTCCTTCACTCTACTCCTCTACTTTCCCACCTCACTCTCCTTCTCATCACCTTCATTATCATTCTGTGTGTAGCCGAAAATGAGCAATCCAATATTATGTACTCAGGCCCTAAAAAAAACATGTGATATATTTACACATGCTCAACCAATGCAATATGGCAGGACATTTTATTACCCTGATAAAGTCATCAGATAAAATGACTAGACCAGACATTCAGACGCTAGAGAGAGAGAGAGAGAGAGAGAGAGAGAGAGAGCACTTGAATTAAATATACTCAAAACTCCAAAGGTATTAAAGGTTATTAAAGGTGCCAGCGAGTGGCAGTCACTGGGACAGAGTGTAGCACACACTGTGTGTATGAAACACAATATAGCACACATCACAAGGATGTAATGTGTGGCCCAGCAACCAACTCCACCCACGTGAGACCCGAGTCAGCTTCGGCTATGGCTGACTAAGCAGGAAGACCTCAGACAGCTGACTCAAACCCCCCACCCCCTGCTCACAGGGGTGGTAACCTCTGGCATCAGTGGTATTTTTAACAGTGTCCCGAGCAAGGATCGAACGCTGGGCTACGGAATTGCAGCCACAGACTTTACCACTGTGCTAGCCAGAGGCTAATATATAAAACACTCCGTCTGTCTGTTTTGCCGCTATGCACGCGCTCATCCTTTAACCTAGAGTAATCATTTTTACATACGTTTTATCGCTAAAACCTGGAGAGTATCTTGGCTCTATAATTTTTTTTTCAATTATTAACCCCTTAAAAACGACTTTTTTTCTTCATTTTCTCAACCCCAGCTCACTTCTGGGGATCAATTTTGTCAATTTTCAACTTTCATGTAGGCTAAATGTTTTCTTACAGAATGAAAGAGCTTAAATTTACACACCAGGAACTGAAAACGGGAGCCTCCTATGTGACCGCATTTGCGTATGACAAGAGCGTCAATGTCCAAAATAAATAAATAAAATAATATCCCCTTAAAAGCATGACAGAAAAACCTCATATGCTCTGCATGAAAGAAAATCTCAACACACACACACACACCTCTCTCTCTCTCTCTCTCTCTCTCTCTCTCTCTCTTCCACACACACACACACTCTCTCTCTCTCTCTCTCTTCCACACACACACTCTCTCTCTCTCTATCTCTCTCTAGATAGAGAGTTAAAGATAGATAGATAGATAGAGAGAGAGATAGATAGATAGATATTTAAAATATATAACATCAAGTAAATAAAATTATGACTACGATAAAGATGGTCACTAGAAAATAATTACATAATAATCTTGTAGCGAATGACACCATTGGTATTTGTTAAACCAGTGTCCACGTAAGCAGTGTCCGAAAACCGAAGATGATTTTCATACACTCACATAGTATCTGAGTCACTCCCCCCAACCCAACTCCTCTTTCCATTTCACTCGGTAGTGAGTGGTTTGCATTATGAAGACACGTGGTTCGGGATACATATTTCTGGGTAGGCTAACTGAGCACTGGCAATGCAAAGTGGAGCCAACTGTACCAGAAACTAGACAAGAACAATTTTTTTATTTTTTTTATTGAAGCATTTGGTTTTGGCTACGGTGCAATTTGATTATTAGCTTCATACTGAAGTAATCTGCTACTCTGCTGACCTATTTTTACTCTATATTTATGCTGTGATACGATACTCTAAAAAAAAAAAAATCCCAGACTATCCCCTATAATATTGATCACAATCACGGTTAATTAATTGATTAATAGATGCCACTAGCATCTGGCGGCGCTACAGCCAGGGTCATATTCTGCACAACATAATATTAAATCATAAGGTTTCATAATATTGTCATATCATTAATAAGATATATACACATAATAGCCAGGGATGGACGCCCCGGACGCGTCAGAAGTGCATAGCAACCGTCTTGGCAGGAGAGAAGCGAAAGCCATGAGAAACAGCCCAAAGCGGCACCCTGTCGAGGTCAGACTTAACCCATGCCTTCCGGCAGACCCTACACTTCCCTCGCGTTTTTTGCTCGCCGCTACCCACAAAATTCCTCGATTTCCATTATTTTTACAACACTCTCACTACCTATGTAGTGTACTTCCTTCTAACTTGTTCCATCCTTACCATTAACTCTTCCTCTTTCGAATGGTACCATCTGAAGCGCTCTACGTTGTGTGGTTATGGAGATAATGCGAGTTGTAGTAGACCAATTTTTGTGCGGAAAGCGCCACTTGTTTGTGCCTGCAGCGCGACTGTTGCCTTGGTGTACAATTAGCCACTAACCACCTTCATATATTCACTACCGTATATTCTTATTACCACGTTCATCTATCGTGTGTCACGATTACAGCATTAAAAATAATATGTACACTTGTAGAAATATATCATCATGTCACTGTCACGTCCATAATATTATTCACTACGGTATTTTCTTATTAATTCGATTATCTATTGTCTGCCCTCGCCTCGCCTTACTTTACCTCACTACGTCACCTCACCTCATTTCACTTGACAGGGATAGGCCTCAGTCACACCATATATAAGCAGCTTGTGGGACCCACAGTGTATATACTCATGAGTATATACACTGTGGTAGGAACCACATGTAATTTACCAGCTGCCTGTGCGTGTGTTTTTGGTTGTGTATTTTTTTATTACTACAATTATCTATTGTGTGTCACTATCACAGCACAGGTTCGGACACACGCAAATACTTAAAAATAACTGAGTGGGTAGCGGATCGATATTGTGATGTTGTTTACTAGCCCGCTGACAAGAAAAACTTACCCAACATAGCGCTACATGGGAGGAAATAGCTATGACGGTATAAACCGTCAGACAGAGTCTACGAACCAATGGTGCAACACGTCAGCCGGACTGTAGGGGTTAAGGTCAACAAAGTTAAGATTATGGATAGTTTGACAGTGGCCAATACCATGGTGGAGGCGTTTGCTAGAGTCTCCAGCCGTGACTCTCGACCTCTGACTGTGAGGCATGAATATAACAGAATCTGGGAGGAGGGTGTCCTCCCTTTTGGGTGGAGGATGGTTTCCATCCTTCCTTTTCCCAAACTGGGTAAAGAATCTAGTGTTGCCCTCAATTACCGACCAATTGCCTTGATCTGCTGTCTCTGTCAATTATTTGAGAAGATGGTGAATATCAGCCTGGTGTCCTTCTTAGAAGGGGATGATGTCTGACTTTCGTAAACATCGTTCCACTACAGATGCTCTGGTTAGGTTGGAATCTGCTGCATGTGAGGCCTTTATACGACATCAAAACCTTGTCTGTGTATTCTTTGATTTAGAGAAAGCGTATGACACTACATGGCAATATGGCATCTTGCAGCAGCTCCATGTATTTGGCCTGAGGGATCGTCTTCCACGCTTTTTTAAAGAGTTTCTCAGTGGTCACAGTTTTTCTATAAGGGTTGGTACAGCTCTCTCAGCATCTGTTGCACAATAGGAGGGCGTCCCCCAGGGAAGTGTCCTCAGTGTCACATTGCTTGCACTAGTTATTAATGCCATTGCCTCATCCTTTCTGGACGGTATAGCCAACTTGATGTACGTTGACGACCTAGCAGTCTGGTTTGCTGCCTCCCTTATGTCAGTGGTGGACCGGCGCATGCAGCTTGCGCTTGACAGGGTGTCACGTTGGACTGGTTTCCATGGGTTTCGATTTTCTCCTGCCAAAACGGTTGCTATGCACTTCTGCCGCATCCGAGGTGTCCACCCTGATCCGGACTTATTCATGTATGGTCATCAGATATGCTGTGTCGAGGAGACTCGATTCTTGGGTATACTTTTTGACAAACGTTTTACTTTGGCATCCCATTTACGTACACTTATGATCTCTTGCCTCAAGGCTCTTAATCTGTTGAGGGTCCTGAGCCATACAACCTGGGGGGCTGATCAGGCCACCCTCCTTCACCTATACCATGTTCTTATTAGGTCAAAACTCGACTATGGGTGTGAGGTGTACTCCCTGTTTGTAAGTGGATAACTCATAAGTTCGAGATAGGTTATCTCTTTTCTGGTTTCAGTTCCCTTTTCGAGCTATTGGTTTATGGTGTTAGTCTTTCTTTGTAAGGGATCGAATCTGTACTGTAATTCACCTCGAGGATAAGGAGTGTGACATAGTCAGTCTACACTCACCTCTCTTTCGAGGTGGGTTACTCTTCTACCCCTAGTGTTATACATTATGTTTAAGTGTTATAAATTAAGTTTACAAGTGCCACCAATGTATGTTATTTATTTTTGTGTTTCTATGTTTAGGGGACTCTACTTTTGCCAAGAGCCGGGCATAGAGGCGTCCCAGGAACCTACCCAACAGCAGACACTACTTGGGGAAACACCAGACACCACAGCTGTTACTACTGCGTCATTGCCCCTTCGCCCCTCACCTCTTCCAATGTCGAGCTATCCGGCAACACTCCGTTTGGGCATTGGTGGTCTAGAGTCTACAGTTATTGTTACTTTGGTAATGTATTGTAATGGTGCAGTGGGATATTGGTGTTGGAGTACTACCGTCTGAGAAGAGTCGTGGCTAGGGATGTTATGAAGCTGTTCTGTATTATGAATACATGTTTTAAGTTTTTGTCTGAGTTTCTCTGACCCCATTTGGAAGCCTCTGGTGGATAAAAGATCCTGGCCCTGACACTGTTCATCATACTGGGGTATGTCTGGCGACTGGTGGATGCTAATGAACCACCTCTAGATCTCCGTCGCCAGTCCTTGATAATTTGTTGTTGGCATCGATTACATCGACCTCCCGACTCCCTTCCTTGCTTGGCGATGTCATTTGATATCATGTCTAATTATTACCTTTCACATTCTCGTACACCTTGGTCTTTTGGCTTCCGGGTCAGGAAGGCTATGGAGGAGATGAGAATTGATGATTTCCTGATTCGTCCTGTACGGGTCCCAGGGTGGCCCCAAGGCTTCTTCCAGAATTTTTCCCCTGTACCTGTTTTACAGACAACAAGGAATTTCTTCCACCCCCAGTGGCTCGTTCTCTCTTTTTAGAACATGCCTTCACTCACAGGGAGTCACTCCCTGTGTACACTGATGGGTCAAAGTCTGATGCTGGAGTTGGTTTTTGGAGTTGTCTTTCCTGACTTTTGCCGTGGTGGTCGGCTTCCTTCTGTCATGTTGATTTTCACTGCTGAGCTCTCGGCCATATCATATGCCATCCAAGTGATTTTCACTCTCCCTCGGCCTTCTTTTACTATTTATAGTGATTCCAGTAGTGCCTTGCAGGCCTTGTGCAATTTTAACTCTTCCCATCCCCTGGTGTTGGCCATCCTTGATTGGCATGTCCTCCTGGGTCGTTGTGGCCGCAAAGTCACTTTCTGTTGGGACCCGGCCCATGTGGGTGTCGACGGGAATGAACGGGCTGACGCCCTGGCTAAGGCCGCAGCCTCCATTTCTCGGCCTCCTACCGGGCGTCATCCTTTCCCTGCAGTGGACCTTCAACCCTATATAGATGCTGCCGTTCGTTCCTGCTGGCATGGCAGATGGGACTCAGTCGGGGCTAACAAGCTCCGCGACATCCGCTAACGCCTTGGTTTGTGGAGCTACAGCGCCGTCTCTGCATTGGCCATAAAATATTGTCTCAAGGCTTTTTAATGGAGAGGGTTCACCCTCCCTACTGTGACGATTGTCTGGTACCTTTGTTGAGTGTCCCAGTCTTGGGGAACTGTGTCTTAGGCACCTCTTCGAGTACCGGGTGGGTGACGGTTCATATAGTCTCTTATGGAAGATTTGTAGTGTGGGAGGGAACACCCTCTCCTATGTGGAGGAGGCTGGCCTCCTCCACAAATTTTGATTTTATTATATTTTTGGTTTTTCGTTGTTTTTATATTTTTTAGTCTTGATTCTTTTTTATATTTTAGTTAAGTCGACGCGTTCTTTTAGTAATGATGTGTCATTTAGTCATGATGCCTGTCCCATTCGGGAGTTTATGATTTTGTTAGTTGTGGATGACAATTTCGTGTTGGGTGGTATATGATCCTAGCTGTTGCGCCGCCAGATGCCTAGTTGCATCAAGGAATCAATCAATCAATCAAACCATACTCAACCATTCGCTCCCCACCCCTCCCACCAGCCACACCATGAGTGCTACTTCTTCACCCTCCCACATTTTTCCTTTCCTCACGCACCCATACCTATACATCAGGAGACAGCTAATATAATATATAGATAATTTATGTACCGTCAGTGGTTTACAAGCTATTAGCCATTCAAATAATGACTGCTAGTGCAGGAAAAAGGCCCGGTAATGCCCGTGTTTGAAGGATTAAAAGAACCTTACCTAGCCAGGCTTAATGTTGTAATTCAATATTTCAAAACAATATTAATAGAATCGAAGACTTACCCTGCTGTAGCATGATACGCACAAGGTTGAAAATCTCCTTGAAAATAATGTTCCATGTTATTCTGTGGCTGGGAGTATTGATATGCATAATGAACTTCAACAGTTGCCAGCATATCAGAACTACTAAAAGAGATATCAGAATGCTGACCCACACTGTGATTTTCAAAGGCAGTAAAAAGCCCCAGGGATCGACTTCCTGGCTTCCTCGACCTCCTAAAATCCTCGCATAGTCAACAACTAATGGGACTGTGTAATCTACCACTTCTGCACGAACCGATGTCACTCCAAATGGACCAAGTCCAACATCTATTTCCTGTAGGATGAAAAAAATATATACCATAAATACTTTTCTTATCATCAGGCGCTTTCTTTATTGATACCAGTTAGTATATTATTTCTTGCATAGGATCTTTGAAATATTACTGCATCATATTATTTCGAACTCAGCTAATAAAATCCTGTTCTCCATTATTATACTATTAAAAGATCTTGGTCAGTCACTGTAAGTTAGAGCATCCTAAATCATAATAATCATGAATATGAAAGGAAGTCCAGCAGTGAGTATATAAAGTACGGAAAGTAGAAGATTTTTCAATTCACTCTGTTCAGTGCAAATATGTTACCCATCCTGCATAAAGAAAACTTCTCAAATTCGATTTTCCTATTTTATCCACAAATTTAATTCCACTCGTTATAATATATTAGTAAATAATGTATGTTTCCCACAATTACTTCACCATATTCCGTTGCTAGGCATTTGCGTCAAAATTATGTTGACAAAATTACTTTTTACATTTGGACAACTCCCTATTCCTACCTTTTACTAAAGTAAAGATTTTAGATTAAAGTAAAGATTTAGATGGGTTAAAGTAAAGAAATTAGACACAGAGTACATAATTATAATGTATTGGCTTAGGGGGTTCCCGTACGAATTTTTTGTACCCTAAGTTAAAGTTAAAGTTGCAGGGTTTTAGTTCTGGTATCTACCTCTGATGAGGTACTCTCCTGAACGTCAGCCAGGCAAGCCCAACTCCCTACCATGGTGCCCAGCCATGGCAGTAACCCCCCAGTAAACAGTTTGTAACTCTCGGGCCTGGGCGAGGCTCGATCTGCCGACCTCACGGATGCGAGGCAGGCGCGTTACCACTGTACTAGCCAGGGGCTAGTTCAACCTTTAATTTAGAAACTAGACCACCTGGAGTGTCATATAAATGAGGGTAGTCTTTTAGCATGATGGTCAGTTGGCCGAAATTCAAGGCTTTATTCACGGCAAATTTGGCAAAAACCGGACCAAAAATTAGGGGTGAATGAAATTCAATGTTGCATATCTCGGTCTTGAATAACTTTAAATTAATGAATAACCACTCAAAATATTTGTATTTGAAAACTCTACAATATGATATGTGACACATGACATTATATTTGATATGTAACTCACTAAAGTTCAAAAGGTCATGAATGTTATAATTTATGAAATAAATATCAACCATTATTTATGGCTTAAATCGTCCCCAGCGAAAACTGCCTTGTCGTTGCCTTTGAGACCTGGCAAATTAAACTTGAGAGGGCTCAGGCCCCTGCTCTGCCCTGCCTCAATTTTGGGGAGAGAGTGCTTCACATGCTAAATGTATTAGGCTGACAGTTGGTAGGTAGTAGATCTTGGCTCATGGGTCCCTTCACTTCCATGAATAGGCTACTTACATTTGCACCTGTTCCGTTGACAGTACATCCTCCCCGATATACCCCACATATTTTTTAGTTTTTTTTTAGTTATACAAGGAATTGAACTATAAGTAGAGTTTTAAAGTGTAGTTTATTAGCTATTGTTCGCTATTTGTTGTTCCATCAGCTTCTAAATAGTTTATATTGACTATAAAACAAAGACATATTGAATAGGCTATGTCCCAACGTGTATGTGATGATGTTAGCTACGACTTCAGAAGATACATATTGTGGAATTTTATCAGCTTACCATCATTTATGTAGTACTGCATAGCAATGGAGGCTTATTTTTTTTGTATATTTTAATGTTTGTAATTTCCATCAATATTAAATAGAGGAACAGGATGTAAACATACTCAATGTCAATTTAAGGGAAGCTACAAGAACAGTTATCAATCAACCAATCAGCTATGAAGGTCTATTAAGGGGGCGTGGCTACTAGGCTAGGTTAGCGTAAAACGAGTATAGTATTTTGTTTGTTTTCCCTGGTTTACAGTGTTTTGTTGATTACATAGCAAAAAAGAGACAACTTTTGGGTATATTTCCATAAACTACGAACTTGCAAATTTTTGATGATGTTGAGTTTCCCTACCTTTCGCCTGAGCATGCCGATCATCCCAGACCATGAGCCGTTCTGCATTTTAGCTCCCCAAGCACCGTCAGGAGGCCTCACTAAATCATACCTATAAGATAAATTAGTTCTGTAGTCGTGTACATAACAACAAAAACAGAGAGGGAAAATAAACCAAATCATACTCTCACGAAATGAATAAGTAGACTACTTAATCAAAGACATCTTGCTTTCTTGCCTAACTGTACGCAAAACACTTACATTTCAATGACAACAGAGATTACTTGAACATCTTTACAGACAAATTACAATTTCTCATAAGAAAAATGTTAAGTTATATTGCAAATGATAAATGTTACCTTCTACTTATAATAAATATATTAGAAAAAATGTGTGGTATTATATACATATTGAAGTTGGAAATTTAACTTCCAAACCAAGAGAACATCAAGAGGCTAATAAGGGCATAAGCTCAGTTGACATTCTATGAGACATAGGTAGCTTATATCCTCCTCCCTCCCCTCCTCACCCCTTTGGGACAACCAATGGATAATCTATGTCCCATTGCCAAGTTGTTTGTAGTTTGTTTGTTTTGTTCTGGTTCTGTGTGTGTATGTTCTTGTGTTTGTGTGTGTTCAGTTGTTCGCTTCCCATCTCCCATTGTGACATAAACCTATAGGGGATGGCATCCATAAAAATTGGACAGTCAAGTTCCGATGACCCAATAAGGCCAAAAACTATGAAATCTGTTGAATAACAGTAGAGTGTGTGGGCTGAACAATAGAGAGGAAATGAAGGGCAGGCTTAGAGTCACAACAAATGGCAGCATTCATACCACGTTGACAAACAAGACTAACAGCATCCAGACTGGCATACAATTCACTCAATGTTGAGCTGGAGTAGTTACAGAGACGACGGCCAACCCAGCCCCTTGGAGGTAACTCCATGTCAGGTGGGAAAGCGGCACAACCCGCTGTACCATCCACATGCAATTAGCAATCAGTGAAGAAGCAGAATGGATCTGTGATGGAGGACGTCACTGTTTCTATGTGTTCCAGAGCCAACTGCCGCTGTAGAGAAGGCAGTTCCGACTTGGAAGTAGGTGTGAAGCTCACATCATGTGTTGGTAGCTTTCACGGAGGGGGCCATGAAGGGACGTCTGCAACCATTATATCTATATTAAGACTATGGAGCATAGAGGAAACAGACCTTATAAGAGCAGTATAGGAAGGAGTAGTTTGGTCGAAGAGAATTCTTGACTAACTGAAAGTAATGGGGTGAACGATGTGGGAAATGGAGGCACTTGACAGTAAAGCAAGTAACATTAGATTTGATTTGATTGATGAATATTAGGCGCCGCAACATCAAGGTCCTTTAGCGCCAGAAAAAGGTGATAGAGAGGTGTGACAGCAAGCAGTATGGAAATGAAAAGAAAAGAGGGACAGTTGAAGAACTGAAAGCTAATGGCTGGGGCCGAAGGGGCGCCAAAACCCTGTAAGTATTGCCCACATTAATTAATATAGGCAATACCCCCTTACGCGGAAGTAACATTAGAATAAATTCACTCGATAAATGGGGAAAGACGCAACTCACGCCGCATGTTCACTATACTTGTCGACATTGGACATTCTGAAGTTTGTCTAAAGTTTCAAGAGTAGCCCTGGGAAGTTGAATCAAAGCAGGGGAGAGGTAATCAACAACTGAACGAATAAGAGCAATATAGATGGTTCTGGCTACTGGGATGGAGATGCCCGAGGAGTTGTTAGTGAGACATTGAAGTGGTGTAAGACAGCGCTGGAGACGACCCAATAGGTTCTGGACAACGGGATGGTCTTGAGATCTGGCAGGGACAATTGGCCAAGTATTGACTGGCTCGCCCAGTTAGCGGTACTGGGAACACACGGGAATGACAGTCCCTCTGATGGTGAACACTGGCCGAGCTTGAGGAAGGCGACAATAATGCCACAGTGAAGGAGTCAAGAAACCTCTGGAGATCCCTTGGTGAGGTAGAAAGAACACAGATATCATCAGTATAGCACGTAATTGTAGTTCCAGGAATATCAGGGAGAGAAGTGAGCAGCCGACACATTTGTATATTAAATAGCAATGGGGTGAGAACACCCCCTTGAGGTGTACCAAGATGAAAACTGCGCAAATGACTGAGTGCACCACTAAAAAACACACTTTAGGTCCTGTTACTCCGGTAGCCAAGATTCCACCGTAGTAAATTACACTTTATCCGAAAATCAACCAGTTGATCCAAAATGACGTCTCTATTAGCAACTTCGAAACCACTTCGAAGGGAAGAAAACCAAACAGCCATGGAGAAAGGCGATCCTGCAGTCTGTAAATGAGACGATTCAGTATGATTCTCTCTATAAACTTACAAAAACAGGAAGTAAGGAAAATAGGCCTGAACTTCGCAGTGTCGGGCTTAGGAATGGGTAATATTGTTCTGCTGGTCCAGGCTCGTGGTACACAACCATCACGAAGACAAAGATTGTACAGTCGAATAGGTTCCCAGGAACCTATTGAAGTAAGCGCAGCACAGCATACAGTAAGTAATACCATCATCACCAGGGGAAAAAGCTCTACCCTGAGTGAGAGTACGGCGCAACTCTTCCTCAGTTATCTGCTCTGCAACATCGTTATTATCTTGCAACAGAGCAGACATTAGACATTAGCAGGGGTCCAGGCTCATGTCTCTTCTATTGCTCCTCCTCCACCATCACCACCACCTCCCCAGACTGATCCTCCTACCAGCCTTGCCTCGCCTCCTGACCTGGCCCTCCGCAAATCGGTTGCTACCTCCATGGCACGATGTACGGCCCTCGAGAACCGCTTGATGGGGTGGCTGCCTCTCAGGCTACTATTGACTCCAAACTCTCCACCTTGGTCGAGTCTCAGCAAATCATCATTTCAACTTTCATCACCTTTACCGAAAAGATGGATACTGTTGCATCTCGCTTAGAAAAACTTTTCGAGTCAGTCCCTTCTCCTGGTCCAACATCTTCTCCAGGTCGCTTCTCTGCCCCCGCTCACCGGACTTCTACCTCCAAATACAGAGTTGGCTAGTGATTACTGGTTTGATGTCATCTCCTGGAATGTATGTGGTATCACCAGTTATGCTAAGCTCACCCAACTCAAGGCCTATGTTTTTCGTCATCAACTTGACACATTAATTAAAGCTGATGAAGGATATTTCCTACGTTAAAATAATTCAATATCTTACCAACAAATGTTCTCTCATTAACCCCTTGAGTCCAGGTATTGAGGGAGTCCTAGGAGTAGTGATACTTGCCTTATTGATCATGTCAACTTGAAGAATTTACCCTACATTGCTATTTTTGCGGCATATGTGTTTACTAGAGATGGATATTTCTTCCTTGGGCTGTAGCCAACTGCGTATTTGTATGAGATACTATGTCAGTGTGTCTTTTACTGTCGTAATGACTAAATCTAATGAGAATTTTTCCACGAGGATAATTCTGTACATTTTGTCTAAATCTGCAATTAGTCGTCGACTGGTGGCGGGGCACTGACAGGGTTGAATTGATGTGACACGGAGCTCTCATTACTATACCCTACTCATAGCAAGGTCAGCCTGCGCATAGGCCTACGGACATCATCATGTAGAAGTGCTGAAAGTGCCTTCACTTCAACTCTTCATATCTCAGCAGCCTTAAAACGTAGAGAACATGGCTGGCCTTATCATGAAGAAGAAGACTTGCTGGTGAGTACGAACCCAAATATAATTTCCATGACATAGTAATATAAGAGTATGGAGAAAGTGAATTGTAGCAATTATCAGAGAAACCTCGTACCAGGTAATTTGGAATTTTTGCAACATGGTCATGCAGTTTTACTTAACTTCAACCTAAACTCAAAGGATTAATAAAGATCAGCATATTGTTTAACAAAGGTGTTGTGACTTAGTCTCTGAGCATTATCAACTTTATCAGAATAATTATTTGGTACTGACGAGAAGTTCATGTCGTGTGCCAATATTACTAGAAGTGTTAGCATTGGACCAGTGAAGATTTCTCTCGCTCCTTCTGACGTCATTTCCAGTGAGACTGTTGCATGGGGGGGATATGCGTCCTCAGCCACAATCAATTTCGGTCTCACGATGAACCTGAGATATTATGATAGAAAATATAAGTATAAGAGATATTTAATGGTTATTTCTTCTGTCAAACTATTATTCATTGCATTAATAATGGTCAATTGAACCTACATCTCAATTATGTCAAACTGGTGATCCCGTTCTCTCACGGTTTGTGAAACCAGGACTATTGACTGCAATAAAATTGTTTAATGTCTCTCTTTTTCGCCTGAGGCAAGATTTCCTCATGGATCTGTTCTTAGCCTCCTGTGTATGGGAAATGCTCTGCATGACTCTTAGTGTTCCTGTATCCTGTACTCCTCTCCACAACTGTCAAGTTTCAGTTTTTATTATTCTAGGAGACAGATAGTGTTACCGAGATAGGCAGGTGGATCCTACCCTAGTGTGGCAACAAGTATAAGGGCGTAATAGCGTAATAGCTGTGTATATTCCTTGGTGTTTATATGGTTTCCGTGGCGGGAAGTGTGGCCTAGGATGTAGGAAATTCTTACAGCTTTATTTGTTGCTGGGTATACTTTCCGATAATCACCCAAGAGGTGATAGTGAAGGAAAGAAGGTAGTTGGGTGTTGCCGATGGTGGTCATACAGTATTTATTTGATTGATTGTTTGATAGAAATAGGCACCACAACAGAGAGGTCATATAGAGCCAGAGGTAGGTGATAGAGAGGTGGAACAGCAAGCAGGAATGAATAGAAAGAAAAGAGGGGACAATTGAAGAACTAATAGGGAGTGGGTGGGGCCAAAGGGGCGACAAAACCATTAAAGTATTGCCCACATCACTACAGGCAATACCTCCTATACGGGGTTAACAGTATGGGTATCTCCATTTCAGGGGAATAACTAGTAACTAGTGATTTATTGAGTGATTATTGCAAGTGCATTATTTAATCTGGGAACTCTGTCTCATATTCTGTCATAGTTGGGAATCCTGATTTCATTTATTAATTATTTTAAGTTGCAGGTGCCATGTCTGAGGAACATGAAACATGAAGGTGTGTCACAAGGAAGTAAGTATACTGTATTTAGAGTGACACTGTTCGCAATTGCCATTAATAGTGTTATTAGAGTCCTCCGTAACCAGTTTACAACATTTATTACACTGAAGTTTGTATATGAAGTTAATATAAATGCACAAGAATAATACCATGAATAGGTTATGTAAATGATTATTTTAAAATATGTGCTACCTTTTATGGTCGATACGAGGGTAGAGTTATTTCCATATTAAGTTGCCTAGCGATCTCTCGCTACTCTCGAGATAACAATTGTACAACTATCCCACATTACCTTTAATCTTTGTTTGTGCTTGCTATTCGGTTATTCGATCTCTTTATCATATTCTCTCTGGTCTTTAGGCATTTTCAAGGCGTATGCCTGTCTTTTTCTTTCCTCAACTCCAGTAGTCATTTTCTGATGGTAAACTAACTTATTTACACACACACACTTCATGAGGCGCGCACACAAGCACGATAGTGATACAACAAGTACAGCCACAAACAAATATCCACTGAAACTTTCCTTCCATCTTAGTAAATATCTTGGTAGTAAAGAACATCATGTGTATGGTTTTGCAGCACCTCATAATAATATTGAGAGGGTTGAGTTGACGTATTGTGTTGTATGATTATGTTTTGATATGATAGTGATTTATTTTCACGATGGAAGGAAAGTGTCGGTGGATATTTGATTGTGGCTGTACATACCTTGAAAATTTATCCGGAAAGAGTGTTAGAGGAACCAAGTATCGGATGCCACGCTGACTGGTCCATAGGGCTACCTGAAGAGGCTGGGTGTCGTTTGGAGTGAATGGCAAATATATATAGACCATGCATCTGTCGATATTGAGTACAGTGAATTAATAAACTAGTATTTCGTTACGTGATACTATAGCAGATTTTTCCAATCATTTATTTCAACAAATGAAGAATCAATGTGTACAGTTGACGACGAATGGATCGAGGACAAGCAGCTTAGAAATGAGGGGGTAGTAAGACTTTTGCACCTGGCAATACTGTCGTTCATATTATTAATCTTTATCATGGGGTTTATTCGTCTGGTCGATCGAAACGAATTTCGAGATTTGTCGAGATAAAACAATGACACTGCCACTTTATCTGCAAAGTCATACACCACATTTGTTTCACGGGTTATTGAACCAATCAAATCTCATTAAATTCCATTTGATCGCAAGTTTTCCATCTAAACTCCTTTTCCTAGCTCAATGGCACACTTCTCGAACATATTTACTCATCTTAGTGCTACATAACCAGGCTTTGGTGCTACTTTCACATTATTTTAGTTAAATAATAACATAATTTCACCTGAAATGGCACGTTTCACAATGCAAACAGATATATGATAAAAATAGATTGGGTTTATTTGTGGTCTTTCCTTTCTCTCTGTGCAGTATCTCATGACATGACATGACATTCATATTAAATTATTCAATTTCATGCTAAAAGGCAAAGCAAATTAGGTAACAAATCACCAATAAAACTTTGAGCACTCTTGTGACAACAAAATTATCAGAATTGTTTCGATCTACCAGACAAGTAAACCCCACGATAAACATCTATAGATGAGAAACAGTGGTACCAAGTGCGGAAGGCATCCTACCACCATGTTTCTGACTTGATTGTTCTCGATCCATTCGTCAGCAACTGTACCTAAATTTGTTGTCCAGAATGAACACCATGCCATTCGTAATAGACAACATTTCACGTAATTCATATGTTTGTTCGAGTTTGAGGTGAGTCAGGATGAGTAGCTTTATAGGCCACTCGTGGAGTCCAAGCATCTGGGACCATTCATTAAATGCAGCGATGAATACTGGGTTGTTACAGATCACAACTACCATCAAGGACCGTGACACTTGCCGCAGCTTGTGAGAAAACAAAAGGTATAATAAAGGTGAGGTACAGACGGCAAAAAAAGTATCAACACCACCCTTATGGTCAGTGGTGTGTATATAATCAGAGGGGAATGGCGTGTGCATTTCCCTAAGCACTACTCTTGTCTCCACTGTGAGTTTTCAAAATTTTCTCTTGTTCTCAAGTACTCAGACACTTTCAGTGTTTTATATAATGCATTTGCAAAAAGTATTTGCTCTTGATCACTTATAATTCTATGCCAAGTTGGAGAATATTAACATTTTCATGAATGGAAAATAATACTGAATGTGTCTGTAGGCTAAAGCAGAAAAGATAAAATTTTGTAATAAATCCCTTAAAATTAATATCATGACATTTATTTATATGTTATTGTAAATTAAGTTGTCAGAGGCAAGAGCCTACAATGTTACCAAAGCTTCATAACAGATTCACCAAATTCATCCAATGATTCAGTGGGGAATTATTTATCGCATTACATTTCATTCTATTTTTTTGCTCCAAATATTTTAACACTGCATTTAATGTTTGCATGGTGGATATTTAGTCTCGAGATAAAGAGGGAGGGAGTCAGACTCAGTCAGCAGTAACGACATTCTTACACCGTGACAGCCAGACGACTACTACAGTTACACAATAGTACAGAACTGTCTAGTGTCTACTCAGTGTCCAGTGGGATGGTAGCAGCCACACCAGAGTTCCTATTTGGTATTTTTCATTGCCAAATCAGGCCCAATTTGGTACTGAGTCTCGCCCAACCTTCCTGGAGTGACGACGTTTTTTGACGTTCTCCCTGTGTTGTTATTTGTATTGTTTTTTGTGTTGTTTCAGTGTTCTTGTTTGTGTGTTATTGTTTCTGTTGTGTTCTAGGTGTTGTTGATCTATTTTTTCTCGTCTTTTTTCTGGTTTTTCTATTTGTGATTTTACTAAAAAAAAAAATTAATTAATTGCGCCGTAGCGTCAATCAAGAGGCATGCAACCATACATACAGGTAGGCAGAACCCATGAGAATCAAGTTACCCCCCCCCCCCCCACACACACACATCATGAAAACATAACAGATCAAGCACAAGCATTCAGACAAATAATTACATTATGATCTACTCAAATCCACCAAAACGAGGATAGCTTACCAGAAGCTCCTCCAAAACCTGATGGTTCAGCAGGTGTCGACAAACCACATCAAGTGGCAGGCCCTGGGGCAGCAAGTGTCGGACAGTGGGGCAGGTCAGGTAGTAGTGCTCTATGGTGTTAGCACGAGGCGCTCGACACAAGCGACACTCAGTGAAGGAAGGCTCACCCTGCATCACAGCAACCTGCCATGGTGGCCGGTAGCCAAGCCTCAACTGAGCAGAGACTACATTGTGCCTTCGAACCATGAGTCCTCGACGACGTTAGGAATATTTGTGATGGCAGACAAATTCTCCCTCCCACCAGTGAATGATTCAAATGGAGCTCACAACTCATAGTTCTGGAATACTATCTTGGCTAGAGTTGACAACACTGTGGTGTCTACCGTCCGTTTACCTACCCTCTCTCTGACCCTGACTTCCACTGAGGGGATGCAGAAACTTTGGTGCGTGGCTGTACATACAGTTGTAGATGATTACTTTTATTTTTTAACAACAGAATACCAAGGTGGATACCCAGTACGAAGGCCGCTTGGTCCCCTCAGGTATTTCAGAATCAGAAATTCAATAAGGTTAATTGAGGTCTAATTTATTTTGTACTAGTTAATACATACATTTACAGTCGTTCATCGGACATAATGTAATATACTTCTAATAGTAGGGCTAAAAGCCTATTTTTCATGCCATCAATACCGAGACGATCCTGTTGTAGTACTTCAAGCACCAGAATTTCCCATTCTATATGTCTCACGCATCCTCGCATTCACCTTCACCTGTTGGCTTGTGAGTGAGCCTTACCCAAGCTTTGCCCATCACGCCGGAGCCAACACTCTTACACTTAGTTAGTTTCGGGAGTCGGGACTCCAGCCTAACACACCTGCCTCTCTCCCGTTCCTGCCGCAACCGCCACACACCTTGCCACACCAAGCCAAGGTCTTACGCGCCCACGCTACACCAAGACTCTATCCAAGCTACATCAAGACACTCTCCAAGCTACACCAAGACCTTTTACAAGCAACATACGCATCCAGGCAAGCGGGAAGACTCTATTCAGGTGGTTGGCCACTACATCTATATATATATATAAAACAGAGTGTCTGTCTGTCTGTCTGTCTGTCTGTCTGTCCGCTATACACAGCCACATCGTTCTACCTAGAGTAATAATTTTTATATACGATTTTCGCGGAGACCTGAGGAGTGTCTTGGCCCTATATTTTTTTTATTTCTTCAATTATTAACCCCTTAAAAACTACTTTTTTCAATTCCCCCACCCCCAGCTGACAAATGGGGGTCGAAAATTTTCAAATTTCGACTTTCATTTAGGCAAACAAAAATCTTGCAGAATGTAAGAGCTTTAATTTACACACCAGGAACTGAAAACGGTTTCCTTCTAGGTGTACACAAAAGCTTATAACAAGAGCATCAAAGTCTTAAAAAAAAATTTTAGTCTCTCCTGAAAAAATTAAAGAAAACATGCTCATGCTCTGCATGAAAGAGAACGTAATACGATCAGACAGACTGTTTTATATATCTCTCTCTCTCCATGTGCATGTTCTTAGACAGACAGACAGACAGACAGAGACAGACAGACAGACAGAGACAGACAGACTGACAGAGACAGACAGAGAGATAGACAGACTGACAGAGACAGACAGAGAGATAGACAGACAGATAGATAGACAGACAGATAGACAGACAGACAGATAGATAGACAGACAGATAGACAGACAGACATATAGATAGACAGACAGACAGACAGATAGACAGAGACACAGACATATAAATAAACAGAGACACAGACAGATAGATAGACAGAGACACAGACAGATAGATAGACAAAGACACAAGACAGATAGATAGACAGAGACACAGACAGATAGATAGACAGAGACACAGACAGATACATAGACAGAGACACAGACAAATAGATAGACAGAGACACAGACAGATAGATAGATAGATAGATAGATAGATAGATATAGAGATAGATAGATATAGAGATAGATAGATATAGAGATAGATAGATATAGAGATAGATAGATAGAGAGATATAGAGATAGATAGATATAGAGATATAGAGATAGATAAATAGATAGATATAGAGATAGATAGACATAGATAGATAGATAGACATAGATAGATAGATAGACATAGATAGATAGATAGACATAGATAGATATTTAGACATAGATAGATAGATATAGATAGAAAGATATAGATATATAGATATAGATAGATAGATATAGATAGATAGATATCTATAGATAGATAGATATAGATATAGATAGATAGATAGATAGATATATATATAGATATAGATATAGATATAGATATAGATACAGATAGATATAGATAGATTGATAGATAGATCCCCGGACAACGTCGGGTATCCCTGCTAGTATAATTATATATTCCTGTTGTGTGCACTACTTGTTAATAAGACTACATAGTATTGAGTCTGCTGTACACCTTTCCGGTGGTAACGAACCTTCCCAATCGTTATACTGTAACAAATGCTTACCAAGTAACCTTAAGAGTTAAATTCTGGCTAACTTACCAGGCGAATGTCTTCGGTGAAATGAAGCAACTGCGTTGTAGTTGCATTGACCTCTTGACTACCAATCTTCACCTTAAATAAGCTGAGTCCAGTCGATGAATTTTGAAGAGAAAATGGCTAAAAGAAAAATAATACTATGTCCATGAACAGAAAAAAATATATGAAATGCATGTCATATATAATTAACAGTATATAACATGTACATTTTGAATAGAAAGCATTGTATCTTTTAAAGCAACTTTAGTAATACTAATATGTAACACGCAGCACTATCGCTTAGCTGATGTTGTAGAGAAGAAGAAAAAGAAGACGAATGAAAATGAGAAAGGGGAAGAACAGCGATATAAAGAGGAAAGAATAGAGGAAGATGATGATAATATGTGTGTGTGAAATTAATGGTTAATCGAATTCAGTTGCATATACATGCAAGATTAAGGAATATATCAGTAGACAGTTTTGCTATATTTAGACAGAAAATGTCAAGGAAGTGTATGACTCCTTGGTGTAAATGTACTTCATTTTGTTTAACACAGTGGATACACAAATCTATAAGTTATTGTAAAACTATTTTTCCTGGTTTGCCGGTATGTTCAATTATTGGAAAACAAAGTATTTAGCAATATCCAACAATATTAAAACAACACGTACCTTGAAGGATTCTGCACTATGAGAACCTTCCTCTATAAGCACAACTGCTGAGCAATGCCTATTTATACACGTCGAGAGGGCAAGGTCTAACGCACCTGATAACGGGATCTGAGAGCCGTCCTTCCCTACGAAGACGACCGAAAATATACACAATGAGGAGTAATACAGGGTTTGGTACAAATCTGCTTATTACATTATTCTCAGGTTAATTAACATCTCATTCAGACTGATTACCGTATAAACCAGGCTGTCTCTGCTGCTTGGATTGCTTTCAAATTTCTGTCCATACAAACACTATAAAAGTTTTTTGTTAAGAAAAACAACCCGAGTTCCAAGAGAAAATATAATTACAAAGTTAGGATAATGGTCAGGTTACTTATATATTTGATAAATGTTTTACTATAATTTATCGTCATTATAATAAAAGCAACATACCAGGTAACAATGTCCGTTGGGTTGATATCGTACACATCAATGAGGCCACCATCATGACCATCACATACACCTCCATCCTTTGTTGTGTGTGTCCTGATAACATAAATAAATAAATATATATATATATATATATATATATATATATATATATATATATATATATATATATATATATATATATATATATATATATATATATATATATATATATATATATATATATATATATATATATACGAGATTGAAAGCAGTTGCACATTCTCCTTTATTAATTTTCTGGTGTACGGTTTTAAGATGGTCTTTGAAGCGCTTGCGAGGGACACCACCATGCCGCCTGCCCAGACTAAGCTCACCATAAAGGACCTTGCGAGGAAGTCTGTCCTCTGGCATACGAATTGTGTGCCCCACCCAACGCAGTTGTCGTTGCGTGAGGATAGTTTCAAGGGGTTCAATTTGCGTTCGTCTGCGTATATCAGTGTGGGGAACCTTGTGCCACCACTTGAGCCCTAATATGCGCTGAAGGCAGTTGGTGTGGAAGGCTTCCAGCTTTTTTAAGTAGCGTCGATATGGTACCCACGATTCACTGCCATATAAAAGGATGGAGAGACAGATTGCCTTGTACACAGATACCTTGGTGGTAGTGGTAAGGTCTCTGTTCAGAAAGACCCTGCGAGACAGTCTTCCAAAGGCAGCAGAAGCCAGTCCAATGCGGCGTTGAACCTCGCTCGTTAAGTCACAGGAGTAAGTAAGTACAGAACCCAGGTAGGTGAACTCCTGGACGTTCTTCAGAGGCTTTTGATTGATGGTGAACTCAACAGGCTCTTGCGGATGTTCATACATACTTAGTACTTCTGTTTTGTTGATGTTGATGGCAAGTCCAGAACGAGTGTAGGCATTTGTCACAGCATTGATGGTGCGCTGAAGACCCTCATGTGATGAGCTTATTATGGCAGTGTCATCTGCATATTGCAGCTCATGGATTGCCTCCTCTGTTACCCGTGTCTTTGCTTGAAGGCGCCGGATGTTGAATAGGTTACCATCTAGCCGATAAGACAGCCGGACACCATCAGCAGGGTCAATTTGCTGCTTAGCGATGTTGGAAACAGCTGCAAGGAATAAGTTAAATATAATAGGAGCTATTATGCATCCCTGCTTCACCCCTGTGCGCACCAGGAAAGGTTCAGATTTTATCCCTGCACTGGAGACACGTGCCATTGAACCATCATGCAGTGATCTGAGGACAGCCAAGAATGTTGGAGGGCAGCCAAATTTCCTCAGTGCTTCCCATAGTAGGAATATGTTCACCGTATCGAACGCTTTAGGAAGATCCACAAACACCATGTAGAGGTCTTGATGCTGCTCTATGCTGTTTTCTTGAAGCTGTCTCGCCACAAACACCATATCAGTGGTGCTGCGTTCTCTCCTGAACCCACATTGGGATTCAGGCAGAACCCGCTCTGCAATGTTGTTGAGGATTCGGGAAAGCAGGATTTTTGTGAGGACTTTTCCCAAGGTGGAGAGTAGGGAGATGCCCCGGCTGTTGCCACATATGGCCCTGTCACCTTTCTTTTTAAAAATGCTTATGATGTCTGTATCTTTCCACTGTTGTGGGCAGCATCTGGATTGCCACACTTTTGAATGATGTTAAGCAGACACACACACACACACATACACACACACACACATACATACATCACAAAAACATAACAGAATGAAGCACAAGAACACAGACAAATATTTACATTATGACCTACTTAAATCCACCAAAACAAGGGTGGCGTTCAGAAGTTCCTCTAAACCCTGATGGTTCAGCAGGTGTCGACAAACCACATCAAGTGGCAGGCCCTGGGGCAGCAAGTGTCGGACAGTGGGGCAGGCCAGGCAATAGTGCTCTATGGTGTTAGTACGAGGCACTTGACACTTGCGACACTCAGTGAAGGGAGGTTCACCCTGCATCACAGCAACCTGCCATGGTGGCCGGTAGCCAAGCCTCAAACGAGCAGAGACTACATTGTGCCTTCGAACCATGAGACCCCGACGACGGTAAGAATATTTGTGATAGTAGACAGACTTGTAATGAGTGATAGAGATACTGCATCCCTGCGTCGCCGTACAGGGAAGAGAGCGGTGGAGCGAACACTAGAAAGGTAGCATGTCAGGGAGAGAGGACGTCCAACACCACGAGTAGGCAGATGGCAGGCTTCCTTTGCTAATCTGTTAAATGTATCATTGTGACGTAAACCTACATGGAATGGCATCCATAAAAATTTGACTGTAAAGTCACGATGACTCAATAAGGTCAAAAACGATAAAATCAGCTGAATAACAGAAGAGTGTGGGCTGAACAATAGAGAGGGAATGAAGGTCATGTTTGGAGTCACAAAAAAATGCAGCATTCACTCAATGTTGACAACCAAGACTAACAGCATCCAGACTGGCATACAGTTCACACAATGTTGAGCTGGAGTTGTTACAGAGATGACGGCCAACCCAGCCCCCTGGAGGTGACTCCATGTCAGGTGAGAAAACGGCACAACATGCTTTACCATCCACCTGCAATGAGCCATTAGTGTAGAGGCAGTATGGATCTGTGATGGAGGACGTCACTGTTTCTATGTGTTCCAGAGCCAACTGCCACTGTAGAGAAGCCAGTTCCGACTTGGAAGTAGGTGTGAAGCTCACATCAGGTGTTGGTATCATCCACGGAGGGGGCACTGGGGGGACGGCTGCAACCATTATATCTTGACAAGGAATACCCTGGTGTGTACTCTGCCCGTCGTTTTTTTTCCAAGATGGTTCCCCTATTAACCGGCTTGTTATTGTCTGGAGTCAACCCGATCCACCTCCAAATGAGATTTCCTTTGATTTCCTCCCCTGTCTTCCACTGTGTGAGGTGAAGAAACTTAATAATGACCAGCTTTGGTGCTACAGGTGCTGGGGAGTTGGGCATATCTCCCAGTACTGTTCTGCCAGGCCGAAGTGTGCATGGTGTGCCGACAACATGATTCCAAGACGTGTTTTGTCAGGGGTGAACGATCACGTCCTGCTACCTCCACCTCTGAGTTTTCACCTTCTGAGAATACGTCTGGATGGAAGTGTCCACGATGCCTTCAGCCAGGGGTTAACGTGTGGCATGGATGTACTCGACTTCAGGTCCAGGCTCGTTTCTCTACTATTACTCCTACTCCACCACTTCCCCAGACTGCTCCTCCTACCAGCCTTGCCTCGCCTCCGGACCTGGCCCTCCGCAAGTCTGTTGCTACCCTCATGGCACGATGTACGGGCCTCGAGCCAGGATTGATGGGCTGGTTACCACTCAGGGTGCCAATGACTCCAAACTCTCCACCTTGGCCGAGGGTCAGCAGGCCATCATCTCAATTGTCACTACCCTTACCGAAAAGATGGATACCGTTGCATCACGCCTTGAAAAGCTTTTCGAGTCAATCCCTTCTCCTGGTCCATCACCCTCCCCAGGTCGCCCATCTGTCCCCGCTTACCGGACTTCTACCTTCAAATACAAGTTCGCTAGGGATTACCGGCTGGATGTCTTCTCCTGGAACGTATGTGGTATCACCAGTTATGCTAAGCTCACTCAACTCAAGGCATATGATTTTCGTCATTATCCCAGTGTTATTTTTCTCCAGGAAGCATTTCCAGGACGGCCACTCGCTGATGGACAAGCTCCTCCCCTCTCATATGTTCAACTGGTAAGGAGTGGTCTCCTAACTTACATAGGGTCTGCTTGACGAAATTTCCCTAACTTCACTTTCAGAATTTCTCTTATTGCCTCAATAATTCCCTTTTTACTCTTGAACATTGACTTTCCTTTTGGTATTTCGCCAAGTAAAAATTTCCCTGTTTACTCTCGAACAATCTCTATATACAATCCCTGTGGACTTCAAAATTCCATAAAAAAGAGAAGTTCATTATCTGTGTACCATTCATACCTACTGTATGTACAGCTCCGGACTGATCAATGGTCCACACTTCTTCCACCCTTGCCTTGGTGTGGGCCTCAACGGATATGGTATCACTGACAGGTGGAGGGGGGAGGGGAGAAATGTGGGCGGAGTTATATAGGGGGGGTAGCGTTACCAATGTTGAGCCATCCAGAAATTTGAATCCCGAACCACTTGTGATCATGGATGTGAACCACTCACTTGAAGGTGGTAGGAGAGGAGGGGTTGGGTTGGGGAGAGAGGGGTAAAGCTTCACCAGTGATCGAGATGGAGAGAATTATTGGATCAAGTAGCTAAATGTTTTCTTCTGTAATCTAAATCCAACTCTGATGCTGCATTCCATGGGATATTCTTTATTATTTGAAATGAATCCAGATTTTACCTAATATAATTAACACGACACCAGTTTTTTATGACTAATATATCAAGCGATGCACCACCTACCCAGTGTTAAGTTACATTTCAAGTAAATCCTTTATTTTTATCCTGTATCATTTATGACATTTTCTAAGAAACGTCTATTGTGTTTTTGGTTACCAAAGGATAATAGTTATAGTGTAAGATGTTAATCACCTAATAACTACTCCATCTGTTCTTCCTCACCCCGTCCTCCCTTATTCAATTCACTGTTTCCTCTCCCTCCATCCCAGCATTCCTTTACTCTCCATCTTACCACCACTACCATCATTCTGTGTGTTGCTGCATAATCAGTTAATGCGCAAACACGACCACAATAGAAATAAAAGTGATATCTGGTATGCAAATACAATCCGTTATATATGACGAATATATTTATTACCTTTATTTATTTATCTGAGGTCAACATCTAGGCCAGCCATTCAGACGCCCAGTATAGTGAACCAATCACAAGATTTAGAGGATATTGTGTCACAACTATTGTTATTACTAATTAAAACAGGGAAAAATTGAAATCAGACATTTATTGGTTATTGTTTACATCTCCACAAGTCCTCGTCACGAAGCATTCAAACCCATAATCCAACTGGGTCTGTAGGCACCACACTGTAATTATAATAACCACAATTATAATAACTGTTAACTTATTATAACCTGAAGTTTATACTTCAACCTCACGTTTGCATTAAGCATGTGTAATGTTTGTTTTGTTTTCTTATTATTATTATAAGCACCGATATATGTATTGCTTTAGACCCTTAGCCACGATGATATACAGTATATACACTATTTATATACACTTCTATGAAGATATTAAGGCTTGAAATACTGTAGATTACATATTTCATTTCATTACTCATCAATTTGTTGCTAGTATCGTGTTCAACCACCCTCCTTTTCAATGACAGCCTGCAGTCGCTCGGGCATTGAGGCACCATGCCTCCTCACTGTATAATATATATGGTTTTCCCCGAAAAATCTCCCACTGTGTTCTGGTGTGACGTAACAAATCTGCTGTGGTTCTCTGTCGTTCTGGCTCACACGTGTTAACGATAGAACCTCATAGATTTTCTATAGGGTTCATATCGCAGTCTTAAATAGACAAATCTATCACCTGCAAATAATCATGAGCAGTAAACCATTCTTGAACTTTCCTCGCCATATGGATAGGGCATCGGTCGTGTATAGGACAGATAAGGGTGAGTAGTTGAAAAGAAATTAAAAACATTTAGAATATGTGCTTCATTATATTGCATTTGATCGATCTATTAAATAAAGACACTGTCTATTGTTCACCCCCGTAGAGAGATACTGATTATAATTATTATCCTTTGGATATTAAGCAACAAATAACGGAGCTGAGACAATTAATTTTCTGTCTTCAGCTTTACCTGTATTCTTTTCACCCCTCATGCTGGCAGTCCCCCTCTTTATCACCTCTTCTCGCCGTAAAATAAATAAATTTCTACCTATATTTTTCAAGTAACTGGCAACGTCACACAACCTCTTCTCACCTGTCTTCTCTCTCTCTCACGTCCCCTTCCTTCCTTGCCTTCTGTAGTATTTTTTATCTTTTGTTTCTCATATTTTTAACCTTCTCATTCGTTCTTTGAAAGTTTTAATGACATAGGCCTTTCTCCCTTACCACCCATTGTCCTTCAAATTTATGCAAGCAAAAGGATATGATAATAGTTATGTAGAATATATATATATATATATATATATATATATATATATATATATATATATATATATATATATATATATATATATATATATATATATATATATATATATGAAATGAGAGAGAAAGAAGGGGGGGGGGGTATGGAGGGGCTGGTGGAGGAAGAGAGAACAAGAGAGACGCCAATAACCGTGGCTGTAGAGACGTTTTCTTGAAGATTTATGGTTGACTTTGGGCGAAGGAACTAATGGAGATGGAGTTCACATTAACAAACCTATATAATTAAGTATTGAATTTTATCATTGTCATCATAATATTATTATTTTCTACTCTCATCTGTAGGCTAATTAAGTATTGTTCGATATCAGCAGAACTGTAATGACATCAGATAGGATGGGTGACTATAAAACTTGGACATATGTAATGAAATGGCTATACTCAATGGTAAATGTGCTTCAAAAATAATGAATATATTAAACAAAATTATGAGAACCACAATTATCCATATATTATAAATTATGTGAAAAGAATAATATTCTGTGGAACGGAATGAGAAAATCGAATCTCTCCTGCAGAATATAGGCTTATTTCTGGTGAAGTGAGGGTTCGAGTCATGTGAACCACAGTTCCCTTTACACACACACACACACACACACCAATCCCACATCTTGTAGCTTTCGCAGGCTTACCAACCTAACACACGGGGGGGAAAATAACTTGTTCTACGTTACATATAGTGTATTATTGTATTACAAGTAAATTTCTGGCCATAACAAGGAAATCATTAACACGTAGACAAAGCAGAATAAAGCTAGTTACTATTTGTGAAACATATGATAATCAGTGGTGACAACCTATGAGATGTCAGCCTTCATAACCCTACACATTTCTAATGACGAGTATTTATGTGCACACAATAATATAAAGGATTAATTCAATAGAAGACTACCATCAGCATCTTGCTATTACTTTTAATACTAACTTTATAAAGATATTATTGCACCTTGTATTCCACAATATTTATATAATAAAATCTTAATAGTGACAACTTTAAAGTAAAATACAATATACAGAAATACAAATTCCAGTTCCATTTCTATAAAACATTACATATTTGTCTTCCATTCTTCTTAGTGTTTAAAATTATGAATTTAGATGCGGCCTATAGGCCTATATATTACGTCTAGTTATCACCCACAAGACTTAATTATTAATGTTGGCAATCTTGCAAACTAATGTATTTTGAGAGCCAGAACTGTTACATATTATTCTCCCGACAAAGAGAATATATATGTTTGTCACCTTTGATTCTCCAGGTTTAATAAAAACAGTGGATTATCGGTAAATTTTTACTTAATAATTTGGTTATGGGTGATAAGAGAGAAAAGCTTATGTCATTAAAACTTTCAAAGAACGAATGAGAAGGTTAAAAATATGAGAAACAAAAGATAAAAAATACTACAGAAGGCAAGGAAGGAAGGTGACGTGAGAGAGAGAGAAGACAGGTGAGAGGAGGTTGTGTGAGGTTGCCAGTTACTTGAAAAATATAGGTAGAAATTTATTTATTTTACGGCGAGAAGAGGTGATAAAGAGGGGGACTGCCAGCATGAGGGGTGAAAAGAATACAGGTAAAGCTGAAGACAGAAAATTAATTGTCTCAGCTCCGTTATTTGTTGCTTAATATCCAAAGGATAATAATTATAATCAGTATCTCTCTACGGGGGTGAACAATAGACAGTGTCTTTATTTAATAGATCGATCAAATGCAATATAATGAAGCACATATTCTAAATGTTTTTAATATCTTTTCAACTACTCACCCTTATCTGTCCTATACACGACCGATGCCCTATCCATATGGCGAGGAAAGTTCAAGAATGGTTTACTGCTCATGATTATTTGCAGGTGATAGATTTGTCTATTTAAGACTGCGATATGAACCCTATAGAAAATCTATGAGGTTCTATCGTTAACACGTGGGAGCCAGAACGACAGAGAACCACAGCAGATTTGTTACGTCACACCAGAACACAGTGGGAGATTTTTCGGGGAAAACCATATATATTATACAGTGAGGAGGCATGGTGCCTCAATGCCCGAGCGACTGCAGGCTGTCATTGAGAAGGAGGGTGGTTGAACACGATACTAGCAACAAATTGATGAGTAATGAAATGAAATATGTAATCTACAGTATTTCAAGCCTTAATATCTTCATAGAAGTGTATATAAATAGTGTATATACTGTATATCATCGTGGCTAAGGGTCTAAAGCAATACATATATCGGTGCTTATAATAATAATAAGAAAACAAAACAAACATTACACATGCTTAATGCAAACGTGAGGTTGAAGTATAAACTTCAGGTTATAATAAGTTAACAGTTATTATAATTGTGGTTATTATAATTACAGTGTGGTGCCTATAGACCCAGTTGGATTATGGGTTTGAATGCTTCGTGACGAGGACTTGTGGAGATGTAAACAATAACCAATAAATGTCTGATTTCAATTTTTCCCTGTTTTAATTAGTAATAACAATAGTTGTGACACAATATCCTCTAAATCTTGTGATTGGTTCACTATACTGGGCGTCTGAATGGCTGGCCTGGATGTTGACCTCAGATAAATAAATAAAGGTAATAAATATATTCGTCATATATAACGGATTGTATTTGCATACCAAATATCACTTTTATTTCTATTGTGGTCGTGTTTGCGCATTAACTGATTATGCAGCAACACACAGAATGATGGTAGTGGTGGTAAGATGGAGAGTAAAGGAATGCTGGGATGGAGGGAGAGGAAACAGTGAATTGAATAAGGGAGGACGGGGTGAGGAAGAACAGATGGAGTAGTTATTAGGTAATTAACATCTTACACTATAACTATTATCCTTTGGTAACCAGTTACACAATAAACGTTTCTTAGAAAATGTCATAAATGATACAGGATAAAAATAAAGGATTTACTTGAAATGTAACTTAACACTGGGTAGGTGGTGAATCGCTTGATATATTAGTCATAAAAAACTGGTGTCGTGTTAATTATATTAGGTAAAATCTGGATTCATTTCAAATAATAAAGAATATCCCATGGAATGCAGCATCAGAGTTGGATTTAGATTACAGAAGAAAACATTTAGCTACTTGATCCAATAATTCTCTCCATCTCGATCACTGGTGAAGCTTTACCCCTCTCTCCCCAACCCAACCCCTCCTCTCCTACCACCTTCAAGTGAGTGGTTCACATCCATGATCACAAGTGGTTCGGGATTCAAATTTCTGGATGGCTCAACATTGGTAACGCTACCCCCCCTATATAACTCCGCCCACATTTCTCCCCTCCCCCCTCCACCTGTCAGTGATACCATATCCGTTGAGGCCCACACCAAGGCAAGGGTGGAAGAAGTGTGGACCATTGATCAGTCCGGAGCTGTACAACACCGGACAGATCACTAGCGACTTGGTGGATATGGTATCACTGGCAGGTGGAGGGGGGAGGGGAGAAATGCGGGCGGGGTTAATTAGGGGGTAATGTGGGAGCGTTTACCACGAATGGTTGCCAATGTTGAGCCATCCAGAAATTTAAATCCTGAACCACTTGTGATCATGGATATAAACCACTCACTTGAAGGTGGTAGGAGAGGAGGGGTTGGGTTGGGTTGGGTTGGGTAAAGCTTCATCAGTGATCGAGTAGTAGTAAGTATTATAGATGGAGAGAATTATTAGATCAAGTAGCTAAAGATTATAAACGAACAAAGCCGACTGTCGCCTTTATTATGTTTTCTTCTGTAATCTAAATCCAACTCTGATGCTACATTCCATGAGATATTCTTTATTATTTTAAATGAATCCAGATTTTACGTAATAAAATTAACACGACACCAGTTTTTGATGACTAATATATCAAGCCATGCACCACCTACTCAGTGTTGAATTAAATTTTAAGTAAATCCTGTATCGTTACCCTGTATCATTCACGACATTTTCTAAGAAACTTTTATTGTGTAACTGATTACGAAAGGATAATAGTTATATAATGTAAGATCTTAATTACCCAATAACTATTCCATCTGTTCTCCCCCACCCCGTCCTCCCATATTTCATTCGCTGTTTCCTCTCCCTCCTTCCCATCATTCCTTTACTCTCCATCCTACCACCACCATCATTCTGTTTGATGCTGCATAATCTGTTAATGCGCAAACAAGACCAGAATAGAAATAATAGTGATACTTGGTATGCAAATACAATCCGTTATATAAAACGATTATATTTAATTTTGTTACCCTTATTTATTTATCTGAGGTCTAGATCTAGGCCAGCCATTCAGACGCCAGTGTTAGTGAACCAATCACCAGATTTAGAGGATATTGTGTCAGCTCTAATGTTATTACAAATTAAAACTGGGAAAAATTGAAATAAGACATTTATTGGTTATTGTTTACATGACTTTGTCAGTTTAGGTGAAAGCTCCACAAGTCCTTGTCACGAAGCATTCAAACCCAAAATCCAACTGGGTCTGTAGGTACCACACTGTAAATGATGAACACGTTGGTGTCATACAATTATAATATCTGTTAATTTAATATAACCTGAAGTTTTTACTTTGACCTCACGTTTGCATTAAATCTCCCATTGTGCTCTGGTGTGCCATAACAACTCTGCTGTGCCATAACAACTCTGCTGTGGTTCTCTGTCGTTCCGGCTCCCACGTGTTAACGATAGAACCCCATAGATTTTCTATAGAGTTCATATCACCTGCAAATTACCATGAGCAGCAAACCATTCTTGAACTATCCTCGCCATATGGATAGGGCATCGGTCGTGTATAAGACAGTTGAGGGTGAGTAGTTGAAAAAAAATTAAAAACCTTAGAATATCTGCTTCATTATATTGCATTTGATCGATTTATTAAATAAAGACACTGTCTATTGTACACCTCCGTAGAAAGATACTGATTATTATCCTTTGGATATTAAGCAACAAATACCGGGGCCGAGACAATCCCTTTTCTGTCTTCAGCTCTCCCTGTATTCTTTTCACCCCTCATACTGGCAGTCCTCCTTTTTATCACCTTTTCTCGCCATAAAATAAATAAATGGTTAATTAATTTATCACCTCACATGGCTTACAGAATTAGTCTTTTAGGCATAATTCGGTTTTCTTTTCTATCTCTTTAAATGAATATTTTGACTACGAATACACCTTCATTATTTTATTTACCAAGCCTTGCTTTGTTTTTTCAATATATTTTTTTATACACGGGAGTTAAACCACAATTTTCGCGGTTATTTGGTATTTTTCATTAATTTGGTCTGATTTTATACCTATATATTTCAAGTAACTGGCAACCTCACACAACCTCCTCTCCCCTATCTTCTCTCTCTCTCTCTCACTCACTCCCCCTTCCTTCTTATCCTTTTGTAGTATTCTTTTCTTTTCTTTTTCATTTTTTTAAACCTTCTCATTCGTTCTTTTTAAAGTTTTAATGACATAGGTCTTTCTCCCTTGTCACCTATGTAATATGTATAGTCCTTTAAATTTATGCAAGCGAAATGCTGCGGCTGGGATAATATGGTTTATACCGTTTTGGTTCTTTGTATTTTGTGGATTTACAAAACAATTTGAAATTCATGGTGAAGGTTATGATAATATTTAGGTAGAACAAAAGTGTTGGCAGATACGCATTTTTGACTGGATAATCCCACCCACAGCATTTCGCCTTCTTAAATAAGAAGGACTAAAGGTTTCATGCATTGCCATTTGCCAGCCTGTTGCGAGTCAGAATATTAACTTGTTAAACCATTTTGCAGGAAAGAGAAATATATTTTATCTCTCTTTTTAAAGTTACTTATAGCCATTTTTTTTTTATCAAAATCTATTTGTAGATATATCAACTTACTTTTACTTACATCCAACATTACTGTGCAGAACATGTGACACAGTAAGGACCACAAGGACAGTAATGTTGGTGAACGTGATCCTCATGAATCTCTCTATATGCTACTGAAAACAATGTTTTATGCTTAACTACAGAACTATGTTCTCAGAAAGATAATGATAACCAAAGATAATGAAACCAATATAAACAAATTAATATTTATTGCACAACAAAGATGAAACTGCTTCGGTGCTACCGTTTTTTACTTCAGTGTATACAGTACAATACATACTAGGAGAAATAGGGGCTAACTAGCCAAGGCAGAAAGTTAATCAATCTACCGGATTCCACCGTAAAGTTACCTTCGTCATTGTGGCGGAGTCTCTCTTTACCTCCAGGTACACTCACGGTCAGAAATTGTGTCACGATCGCCTGGCAAAATGAATAGCAAACAGCCTAGCTTTAAAGGTTCGAACAACAGTGCGTCTCACTACAACACACATTTGTTTGAACCATCAAAGCCAAGGGATCAGGACACAATTTCTGACCACAAGTGTACCTCATACTTGCTTGCTGTTTATATTGAGTTACTAATAGTATGCATTTTCTACAGATGGGCTTCCCCTTTTTATGTATCTGTTTTTATTTAAAATGGAATTTAGGCAAACTGTACCATATGTTGTGAGGAACAGTGATGTCACAATGATTTCCTAGATGATTCGAATTTGTGTTAAAGGTAATGCGAGGCCTTCCGCTCCGAGGTTTGGTATATACATTGCCTTCACGCTCCCATCGTCTGATCCACCGAAACACTGTTGTAACGCTTGTCTGATTTTCTTGAGCAATGGCCCGGGCTGACAGTCCACTCTGCCACAGCCATACAAACTTTTGCCTCTCAGTCAGTGATGTTGGTCTAAACCTGTACTGTCGCTCCATTCTTCTGTGTAGGTGCGAGGCATAATTGGATAATGTTAATGCAAGCAATTTGAAAATCGAGTATTATAGAATTGTGGTTTGATTGTAAAAACATTTTTCTTACACTTCAACGATATAATTTTATTTCACAAGTGCCTGAACGCAATATATGGAAGGTTATTAGAAACATTATATTTAAATAAACATTGCTACTTTTCAGGACGAAATTCTAGCATTTACGGTAATGTTGTCATGCATCCTAGAAAAATTATTCCCCTTCCTTAAGGTGAGGGTATAGTTCTGACAATTTTGGAGATTAAGATTCCTCCAAATTACTCCAGGCAACAGGATACCATTATTTTTCTTTATCTGGGTGTGTTTTCTGGCATACTTTGGAGGAATCAAGGCACTCCAATCTACCAAAAGTATACTCTCCCCTTAAAACTGATTCAGGAAAGAGCTAACATCTTCATGTTGATTATACATGCCACAAGGATTCTTTCCCAAGTTCCTGTTACTGGTCGCCACAGCGGATCATCTTCACTTGTCCCCTACATCCTCTTCTATGACACCAACTGAATGCATATCCTCCCTTCCCATACCCATATACAGTAGCAAAAGTCCTGTCATCTCACCTGCTGCTTCACCGAGACACGCAGTTTTCATGGAGTCGAGAAATACGCATATTTTGTACACCTAACAATCAGGATTCTATGAACATCGCGTGCCTTGGTGAGGCAAGTTATGCGACTGGACTTTTGCCGCCGACTGTACAGTCTCCAACACTTCCACTTTCATCACTACTGCCTTGTCAGTGTGTGTACCCCACAAGGTGTGAGTCGTCAATTCTAACTTTTGTATCCGAAGTACATGAATCAGCGTGAGAGTAATAGAGAGGTGAGGGTGGCTAAGATTGATGCGGTATTATACTGAGGAAAGGCAGGCTGGGAACTGTAAGTAATAATGCACTACTAACTTACACATCAAGCATAACTTCATGTTGCTACAACATTGCGGTGATTATGAATATTCTTTATTAATGTTTATCTTATTAGTAGCATCCTTCACTCTTACAGCAACAACCAGATATATATTTTTTATTGTTATGTTCTGACACTGGACATAGGCTTAATCAAGCCCGTTATCGTAGCCCAGGTCAACTGCTGCTCACACACACAACGTCACGACTTCCGGACTGGTACCCAGCCACAGAGAGAGGGAAGTGAGGGTGATTCCCAAATACTGCAGCTGTTATGGTACCAGCGAGGGTGTTTTACGACGTTTGGTGGCCTTATAGTTACTGTTAGTGCCTGACACTCAAATCGGAAGAGTAAATATTCTCAGGCCCTCATCTGAGAGGATCGATCTCCCGACCTCTATGTTATGAGTCCAGAATACTAACTACTCTTGCCGAAAATAAGGATAAGTAACGTATCGTTGTTTTTATTTTATGTTCTACCTCATAACGTTAGTGATAATTATTGCCCTTACCATATAATCTTAAGTGTGCAGTTTGAAGGTGTCATGACACACCACCAGCAGTCATCCTAATTTGCTATAGGCTTGTCCCACCAAGTAAGAAATTGAAGTATGCTTCTCAGTCTGTAACAATACCATAAGTGACAGATTCCAGTATTTTAAATGCATTATGTAATTTTTCATTGTAAGCCTATAGTAAATTATGGTCATCTGTGGTTGCATGTCATGTTTTAACAACATGTTACGTGTTCAGAGTTTACACTCGAGATATTATAATTTACATCAAGTAACTATAGTAGTAACTTTATGATGCAGAACATGAACCGGTAATAAAAATAACTCTGCAATATTTTCCGAGGGGGGCTGACTTATTTTTTCTCTATGAATACCAGCCATCCTCCACAGGGGTAGAATAAAGATTGTTGTAGGATCTGGTCACTTTCTCGCGGATTTGACGAGAGATGCCCATATGTATTAAAAATCCACATGAGGTATACTGCAACCGAAGGCTCTTTTTTTTCCACTGCTGTGTGGACCGTCAATACAAGGGGGTGCATAATCCCTTTGCATGCAGCAGTCTAAACTCACTTCCCCTTTATGGTCCCTTCTGGACATGTCTGGCTGTTGGATCAAAGATTTTCGCCCTACTCTCCCTGGTGGTCGAAGACTTTCTGGTCCAGTAAGCACTGGTTCCATTTCCTGGGATTTGCATCGGTAGCCCAGGCACATAGGGCCAGTTTCCTTTATTCTAAATTATTTTTTCACTGCGAACAGAGTGTTGTATCCGCGCCGGAATTCACGTTCGCGATTCATGACACACCCATGGATGGTAGAACATACCGTTAGGGCTGAAAGCAGTTCAGACCAGTTTCACTAGACACAACATCCTTTGAAAAGTGCTGAGCTGACAGCGTATGGAGATTTCCATTCTGAGCTACTGATTGCTAGATTCACTCTACCATTATTTCTATGTTAATCTCTGTACTATAATCAACTCCATATTGTCATCTTGTATGTTGAGAATCTGATGTTCCACCATCTCTCATGGCATTGGCGATAGACATAAATCAGATAGACTTAAATACACAGAGTAAATATGGCTTTATTTTCGGTCAAACAATGCAAATATTATTGTTACGACATAAAAATAATTTCCCCTCCTACTAGGAAAAAATGACAATAAGCTAATGTGACTTAGCTGTATCTCGCCTAATTAATTATTATGCCACTTTACCTTCTTTGATCATAGTCATATTTAGCTTACTGTAGAGTACACCTTAATACTGTAGTTTATGTTTGAAACTGAAATATATGTGTAGATTTTTTTCTTTTCCTTTTCGTACAGTAAATGGAATTTTTGTTTTCATACCTTATTTGCAAGTGGATACAGAGTGTCTGGCTACTTTGAAGATTTAATCAGGAGGGAAGAATAAGTTGAGATCAGCAGAGACGCTGAAACAGACAATGTGAAGTTGCCTCTCTTCTCATCTTATATACAATGCGTTCCATGAGTGAGCGCGCACCTCCTACAGTTACCAAACAGTGGATAGATTTCCAAATAACACAACAGACAACATAGACTGATTTGATGGAGAATCGAATGTCGTTAATCATTATTCGTAATGTTTATATGACTTTGTAACGTTGTTATATTTTCAGACAGATACAGACAGACAAAAGAGAGCAAGGAGGATTCCTTGAAGGCAGAGGATTTGTGGATATGGTGAATGCTGTAGGGAGTTGATGGAGTAATCCTGTAAAAAAGATATAGATATGTTTATGGCATTTATATGTTTAAAGAATGCTTATGACAGACAAAACAGTACAGGTATATAGGGAAGAGTTGCAATTTATACGTTTAAGAGGAATGTTTCCTGAAATCAGCAGAGAGCTTCTGTAATAGAATTGTGCCAAGTATTAGATGGAAAATACAGTGATTTGTTCCCAGTCTATGATCCAGGGTGACAAGGATGTGTGATGTCGCCATCGATTTTCAATGTGCGTATACCGTACTGAGAAATGAAAGACACGAAACCTTCTTAATGTCCTTAACTGTTAATTAAAGAGAATGAGAAAGGTCCAAAATCATGTCCAATTTTATTCACGTTGCTTAGCACTTATTGTGTTCAAGGAGGCAGGCGTTGTAGCAGTGCGAGAAGATTCAGATGACGGTAGAGGTTTCCAGAATTAACCAATATCGGGTGTTGATTAACATTTGTATTGGGGAGAATGACAGAGGAATGGGTGAGAACTGAAAGCTAGAAAAGTGTTACACACTTTGCTGAGTCGAGGAAATGTTGTACAAATAGAGGTAGTATAACAAGAACATGAAGGAAAACCCTTCAAAGCTCCGGCTCTTAATGATTCAAGTGAAATGAGTGAGTGAGTGAGTGAGTTGAACCCCTTTTAAGAAATGGTCGACTCAAGAAGAATGAGTGAGTGAGTGAGTGAGTCAGTTGAACCTGTTTTAAGAAGTTGTCGCCCCAAGAACAAGAACAAGAACAATAATTACGATAAGACCTAGAGCTCTCGGCTTAGGCCGGAGCTAAAAACCTTGTTCACTCGCGTATAGAAGTTGTGTCCTGCTCGCTTGGCACGATGAATCACAACTAGTCGAGCCTTGATGACTCGAACAACTGTATGTTGTACGGAGATGCACCTTTGTTCGAACCTTTAAATCTAGGCTGTTTAATTTTTCGATTCATCTTGCTTTGGATTGGGACACAACTTCTGACCGCGAGTGTACAGTGTGTACACTCGCAGACTATGAAAGGTCTACCCCTTTGCAAACCATGAGACGAGACCTAGGGTTTTTCTAGATGACGGCACAATCAAACTATTACGGGCAAAACACGCACAAACATACTCCACGAACCCACTAGGAAAATAAGAAACAACAGAATTAGTAATGAAACAAAACAGTTACTATTCAGATTACGTATTTCCTTTTATTTATATATGTAGATTTTATCTAATACAAAGGGAGTGAAGTAAAGAATACGTTTAACAATTTACAAATCGGCGTCTGGAGTGTGGGGGAATCTTTTCTTCAATTCATGACTCCACCTCTGCGGTTCACCTACATTTTGTAAATAAAGCAGCAGCTCAGATTATTCGTATTTTTAGTTTACTTTCGTGAAACCTCTATCTTATCACGCATTACTTACATATTTATACGATTTACGTAATCATTTGAGTATATTGGTATATTATTGAGTATCATTATTAAGGTCTATGAAGGCAAGGACAGTAAAGACTAAAATGGCAATAAATACAACAGTGTGAGTATTGGGAAGGTGTTGTATGATGGGCAACACAGAATTTCAGACCTTAACACGCCTTCAATAAAGTTTAATTTTAAGAAATGTTGAAAATAGTTGCCAGGTTCTTTACTAACATGTTCGATGAAACCTCAACTGTGCATCCCATGTATTACTTGATGGAACTATTACAATGATTAAATAATTATGAATACATATAGTTTTCTCTCAACACGACAGATTAAACCATAAGAACCTCTGTCACCAACATTATTACGTTATGTGTGTTTCTACTGATTTATATATATATATAAGTATATTACATGCCCACAGAAAAGAGAGATACACACGGAGAAGAGAGATACAGAGCAAATATTTTTTGCTACCAAAAGACAAATGACAAAACAAGAGTTTCATAGACAAATTCGAATAATTCTATACAACAAGCTATTATTAAAAGTATTCAGAATATTATAAGGTTGATATCACGTGAGGGATAATGAAAGTCTTGATTATAAACTGTTAGGTAGATACGGGGGAAATGGAAGTGTGTTATTGTTATCAACACTTAACACATGTAATATAAAGTTATTCACATTTGCTTCATTCAATAAAGAGCTTTCTGCATTTAGTTCTTGATAATAGCCATAGAATATACACGAAAACAAGAACATGAAGGAAAACCCTTCAAAAGCTCCGGCTCTTAATGATTCAAGTGAAATAATAAAATATCCATATGTAATATGTTTTATCTGGATTTTCGTATTTATATGGTTATATTGAAATTTTGAAAATGAACCCCTCGGATAAATGATTCAATGTCGGTAAAAGAAAATGGATGGGAGGAAGAGAGTGAGTGAGTCAGTCATTGAGTCAGTTGAACCCATTTTAAGGAGTGGTCGCCCCAAGAACAAGAACAAGAATAATTACGATAAAACCTAGAGCTCTCGGGTTAGGCCGGAGCTAAAAATACCGTATACAATAATGTTACCTCGGTTTTGTGATAGACTAGGCAGATGTTCTCAAAAGACGCTTATTTAACATGAATGAAGCATTTTTGGGTAATGGTCGGTGCATGGGTTTTTGTGAAGGATTTGGGTATGCTGAACACGGCCCTGGTGTTTATCCTGCCACCATCAGTCTAATTAGGTCAATTAGCAGAGGTCAAAGGTCAATGAGTGCAAATCCAGTAAAACATCCCATATTTGTATTTTTTTCTTTAAGGCTATGCATATTTAGGCATGATTTTGGTTTTCAAGAAGTGTTTCTGTTGTTAGGCTAGTTATCCGCTGCTTAATTGGGCCTATTTAGGTCAATTAGGAGGTCAAGGGTCATAGAGTATATTTTTCCGAAAAAAAATTATATCATGCACTATCTGCTGGCTTTGCATAATATGCAAAGCCAGCAGATAGTGCATGATATAATTTTGAAGGAAAATGTCAGATCTGCTATTATAAGGGAGTATTGGTGATTTCAAAATATGAATTTAATGGAAAACTTGAAGAAAAATCGGAAGAAAAAGGCATTCAATCAGTTATGGATGAAAGTTCTAATCATAGACCAGGGAAGACATTATTACGTATGATATACAAAGATTGACATTGAATGCACTATTACCGAGCACACCATTAGCTACAGACATATATTTATACAGCTGTGAGTCCAACTAGCCATGGAGAGGAAAGTTGTGGGACCACCAGGAATATGGGCCTTAATTATGGGACTAATATACTTTTGGTACGGAAATTGAAGTGCCTTGATTCCTTAAAAGTATGCCAGGAAACAGATGCCCTCAATGGTACTAAAATATAGGGATCTGTTTCAAGGTATCGATTGAAGGAATCAGAGACATTTCAATTTATCACCCACCAAAAGAATGTCTCCTTAAGGTGGAACAATACTTATGGTACATTGGAGTGTCTTGATTCCTCCAAAGTATGCCAGGAAACAGCACTAGATGATGAGCAAACATCAGTGTCCTGTTGCTTGAAATAGTTTGGAGGAATCAGCTGTTCCAGATTTACCAACACTGTAATATGGCCCTTAAACTCGTGTTCGCTGAGAGGATTGATGAGATTAGTGAAACCCAGAATGTTGTTGTTGTTGTGTAGTGATGTGATGTTAAAACAGGAATCTCATCACTGGACTAGAGGAGCACTCCTTTAGTACACTGGTAGAGTGAAATTTTTTACATGTTCGATCGCTAAAACCTGGGGAGTGTTTTCGACCTATAAAAAAAATGTTTTTCAATGATCAATGGGGGGTTGGGGGGGATTCGAACCCCTGGAATAGTGACACGCACTAACTCTATCTCTCTCTCTCCCACATGCTCTCTCTCTCTCTCCCCCACATGCTCTCTCTCCCCCACATGCTCTCTCTCTCTCTCTCTCTCTCTCTCTCTCTCTCTCTCTCTCTCTCTTTAATTTCAGAGAGAGAGAGAGAGGTATTACTGGGTTTGGTTACATTTGTGTGTGAGAGAGAGATAGAGTGTGTGTGTGTGTATGAGTGTGTGAGAAAGAGTGAAAAATAGATATAGTGTGTGTAAGAGATAGAGATAGATAGATAGATAGATTGTGAGAGAGAGAGACTGTGTGTGAGAGAGATAGACTATATATGTGGGAATAGGGGACAGGCTTGGGGTGGGGGGGGTTTGGGGGGTGCTGGAATAGGGGACAGGCTGGTGGGGTAAAAAGCATGTCCCCTACCGCCACACACCCCAGGCATACCCCATATTCCCGCACCCCTCTAAACCCCCCCAAGCCTGTCCCCCTACTCCCGCACCCCCCACCCGCCCTATCGTAAACAACACACACTAGGGTACATACACACATACAGTACATACACACACACACACACCGTACACACACACACACATACACTCACACATACTCACATACACATACAAAGACATACACACACACACCCCTACCGTACACACACACACACACATACACTAGGTAAGGTAAGGCTTGGGGTGGGGGGTTTGGGGGGTGCGGGAATAGGTGGTGGTGGTAGTAGTGGTTGATGTAGTGGTGGTGAACCTGTCCTATTCCTGTTCATGAGTTACATTGGCTGCCAGATTAGTTGCCAGATTCATGAGAAGCATTTCCTACTACCTACTGTTGAGTTTTGAATATCTATTCCATTTATATGATATTTTGTTGTTGCAAAATAGGTTATCACTTATACCAAAATGTTGTAACGCCCTACGTTTCGTTACGATTCTGTAAAATTACTCTACGCCCTACAGACATGGATTTGAGGTATCTCTATCTATCTCTATCTCTCTATCTATCTATATCTATATCCTATTCCCGCACCCCCCCCCCCCGACCCCCCTGTGCATGAGTGATAGAGAGGACTATTAACAACGGTTCCTGCCCAGCCAAGCCCTTTCGTGGGTTCGAACCTCCCCCCTTAACCCCCCCATTGATCTTTGAAAAACATTTTTTTCATAAGACGAAGACACTCCCCAGATTTCAGCGATAAAGCGTATGTCTATGCCAAGAAACAAATAAGCTCCTTCCGTACAGCTTCCACCGCCCGAAGAACGGCCACAGGCCGCCAGCCCTCCGCAGGAGCTAGCAGCTCTTAGCCGCTCGAGGGGCGGCGGAGCCAGCTAGTTGTTTTTATAAACTTAAAAGCAGGAAAAGAAAGCAAGTAAATTACAGCCATAATTAAATTTTATTCACATACTGTGAAAGGAACGTCTAAGCATACATGCTGAAGAGATATGATAACAGTCATTCGGATCATGTGACTCATAAATACTAGTAGAAATATCTCAAATATAAGAGATCAGGACTTCCCCAGCCATCAATAAGAGCGCAAAACTCATCCCACCACACAGTAATGTGAACGGGCCCTGAAACGGTAGTAAGACAATATAACTATTAGTTACATATTTTCATATGAGAAAAGGTTAAAGTTAAAAAAAAAAAAAGGTTTAAAGTAGAAATAAATTTCACTGGATTAAACAACATAGACAATTATATTATATGACAATAAGGCTTATTAAAAAAAGTTTAAGGATAATTTGCACATTATTCAAGGTAATAATTGCCATGAATTATATGCTAAATTAAGTTATCTTAATCAGTCAAACTATCTCTAAACTTACTTATTCTTCCTCGATACTGTGGATATATAAATTTTCCATAAAGTGACAGAGTAGCGATAAGACCTTTTTGTTTAGTATATCATTTGTGGTTGCACACTTTCATTATATCCTCCTTTGTGTTCATGGCATTTTCTCAACACAACTTTATATTTGCCTATTATTCTCGTGGCATTATTTTCTCGAGGTATATTTTTAAGTACCGTTATCATCGTATGAAAACTATCAGGAATAAGGAATACCGTACTTCATTTCCTCCACCATACCCCCTGTGGTAGGGGGCTTTCACTTTGTCAACTGACTTTTTTATCTCTCACATTTTGTGCTCACTATCCAACCTCTCAATCACCATCTCCCTCGGGCGCCAAATGACCTCGCTGTTGCAGTACCTAATATCAATCAATCCACCACAGGAACTTAAGTTGTAATACAGAATATGATACTGTCAAATTAGTTTAATGGGCTATCACACGATGGAGAATAAACCCCGTCATGCGCCGACTTAGAGGTCATAGTGTAGGGACTCAGAAATTGATCTATTTCTCTTAAAACTCGGAGGTACCAGACCGATGTCAGCTAGAAGCTCTACCAGTGAGCCATCCTTTTCTTCTACGAATAGATCAATTTATGGACTCTATCAACCTTAACAACGTGGTAGCGTGTGTGACTGAGTAGCCAAGGGCAGGCATGGATACGATGGCAGTAGTGGTGCGACAGCAACCTTTACAGCAGGCTCAGCCCCAATTACACTTCCTCATACCGTTACCACTACCATTCCACAACTTATAGCCACCAATGTAGGAACTCAGAAATTGATCCATCTTAAAACTCAGAGGGTGTATCCATGGGGAGTCGAACCCGGTACCAGACCGATATCAGACAGAAACTCTACCAATGAATCATAAGGGTACCCCAGGGCGCAGTGATGAGATTCTGCCTTTTATGTCCCTGCAGTAGCGAGGTTTTTATCAAAGTTGCCGCGCTTCGGGAGTGGTCGGCGATGAACGTGAGGGTGGTGGGACGGTCGGGAGGGGTCATGGGTACTTGAGATAATTTTGATCATGCACGGCCCATTGTGGTTGAGTCGAGGACCATCGTGACGGAGTCGGTTACTTGCATGACAGGGTTGCTGTCAAGAACTGCAGGTATTGCGTCAATCAGCTCCCTGCATCCTATATGTGGTGCCAGTCGGAAGCATGATCGCCGTCCCATTGGCGGGATGCGGCGCCTGACGGATTGCAGCGGAGACCATTAGTATTTTGGTTGTAATGCTAGGTCGCCGTTTGACCCCGTCTAGTCGCCGTCAGACACCAACTGGACAGCGTCCATATTGCCTCCCACCCCAAGACTATCCCGATTGGTGTCTAAGGACACACGGTACTCCCTACATCGACTAGGTGAAATCCTAAAGTTTCCATAGTGTGACAGCCCCTTTCGTTTGCTAAAATAAATAAAAAAATAGATGCTTTGTCTATATGAATATAGAATATTTGTGAGTAATGTGCAATGATCTTGTTTCTATGAAATAAATTGGAAGAAAGTGATCTTATGTTGAATTTCCCTTGTTCTAAATGAGACTCAAAATCATACCAGAAGAAACAGTTGAAATTAGTATTTAAACTTTCCCAAATACCAGTCCCATAATTACTGTAAAATTTATACCCTGTACTGGACAGGTTGTACTTTACTTGTTATTATGTTTTCATTACTGACTTCACCATAATGATTCAGGCTTATTTGGAAGTGGTGAACCATTGTGTAATTCTATGAGCATATATTATGATTTCGAACCAGTGCCGGACCCGTGTCATTGCCATGAATAAACTCTTGTGAACTATATTTTAAAGTTAGGGCAAAGTTTACTTTTGTGAAAACCGGCCCTGGCGTCTTCAGCCTCCTTCCTAGCTCTTAACATATGGAATTATTACATTACTATTCCTTTCATTATTACATTACTATTCCAGCTGCAGCGTGAACTTGCTGAAGTTAAGATGGCTGCTGTCACCTGCCGGTTTGTCTACATCTCTAGGAATCATCAGGACATTATTGATAGAGTCAAGGCTGGTGAATTTTTGTCTCTGGCTCTCATTCTTGAAGACTCATCCGAGAGGCCTCGTAAGTTCCCCAGCTACATCCACACCTGTTTTCCGATTGATGTTGACCCAAAACTTGCCAAGGAATACCCTTGTGTATACTCTACCCGTCGGCTTTTCCAAGATGGTTCCCCCATTAGCCGTACTGTTGTTGTTTGGAGTTAATCTGATCAATCTCCAAATGAGATTTCTATTGAATTCCTCCCCTGTCTTCCACCGGATGGATACTGTTGCATCTCGTCTAGAAAAGCTTTTCGAGTCAGTCCCTTCTGGTCCATCACCCTCCCCAGGTCGCCCATCTGCCCCCGCTCACCGGACTTCTACCTCCAAATACAAAGTTCGCTAGTGATTAACAGCTGGATGTCATCTCCTGGAATGTATGTGGTATCACCAGTTATGCTAAGCTCACTCAACTCAAGGCATATGATTTTCGTCATCATCCCAGTGTTATTTTTCTTCAGGAAGCATTTCCAGGATGGCCACTCGCTGATGGGCAAGCTCCTCCCCTCTCAGGTTATGTGCCATATGTTCATCTGGTAAGGAATGGTCTCCTGACTTACATACATAGATCCTTGCCACATCGCCTTCTCAGTACCTCCACTGATCCTGACATGACCTTTCAGCTATTTGAGGTTCTACCTGGGAATGGAGTACTCCAATTATGTAATGTCTAGTCTGCCCCAGCTAGACTCACTCTTGAGGCTTTTCCTCTTCCAACAGTGTGTGGTATGGTGTATATGGGAGATTTTAATGCTCGCCATTCTGATTTGGGTGATGGTTCTGGCTCAATTAATCGTAATGGTGTTTGTTTCCTTTCATACATCTGCAAGTATCATCTGACACGCTGGGACACTGGTGGTGCCACTCATTGCCGGGGAGGTACTCTGGATTACATCCTCTCGTCTGGCCTGATAGCATCTCGGGTCCAGTGCTCCTCAGTGCCAGACTTATGCTCTGATCACATCGCTCTTCGGTTTCATTATTCTCTCCCTGCTGGGTCAAGTGCTTCAGTCACTCGTTTGCGTATTGCTGTGCCACCTGCACATATGCAGGAGGTGGTATAACTCGAAAACTATTGCCAATTGCCAATACGGTCATTTAGTAATGTTCCTTCATCTAGGTGCCAGGAATACATTCCCTGATTTTCGGCACGTACTTACGGGACAAACTGTATAAAAAAAAGGAAAATCAATCTTACAATCCACATGCAACTAACCCAGAAGTTGCTGAGTGAGAGACTTGAGTTGACGGTGATCTTCCTGGGAGCCAAGTTACACGATGTTGAGTTTGGTACAAATGCTTTAATCCAATAGTAGTAAAGACCTGCTTCCGTTAGCTTCGTAATCCTGAGGAAGGGAAACATAGCCAGATTTATATAAAGCTTCCAGGATTAGCAAAACCATCTAATGGAATATAAGTCTATCATGAATATAAAACCTGAATGCATTTGAAAAATCTAGACTAAGAAATTGGAATACTACCGATTGGCTACATACAAAAATACGGTACGGGTGATATAGTCAGAGCTGTAGTGTACATACACAAATCATATATATATATATATATATATATATATATATATATATATATATATATATATATATATATATATATATATATATATATATATATATATATATATATATATATATATATATATATATATATATATATATATATATATATATATATATATATATATATATAATAAAGTTATAGTTTTCATAGTTACTGCTCACGTAGTTTAGAATAGTTACTGCTCACATGCTAGCTAACTCACCTATTGTAAATGCTACTCATCACTTGACATATATCCCATTCTCTACGTCTTTCCACTTAAGACAAACTCACCTATATGTATTTATTGCTAATAATATGTAATCTTAAATTGCTAGTCACCTGTTACTGACCGTAGCTATTCAACATATTTTGTTATTAAATGAAGACTGAAATATTACACCATATTGTGAAGGAACATGCATATCTCTTTGTTATTATATAGAAATGATAGCATTTATACCACTGTTAATTAGTTTCTGTCGTGTACTAAAATCTTCTACCTAGCGATGTAGTGATTAAATTCAGGAAATCAGGAATGTATGTTTACTATAATATTAACGGACTCATTACGGCAACGAGATATTGACTATCTCGTTTTTTTAACAATTACATTTGGTGACCTCAGACCGTGTCATCACCAAAATAATTGGTGACCCCAGACAGTGCCATCACCAAAACATTTGGTGACCTAGGCTATCCCAAAGACAGTTGGTGAACCCAGGTCTATACATTTCCTGCGCTAGCAGCCACTGGCGAGCTAAGCACTATTTACATAGACAACACTGTCTCCTGTTGTCTCCTCTCCTGAATCTCCCTTTTTCACTCCTAATACAACACAATAATATATTCAGCATATTAGACACCACCATTTCATCTCCATCACCATCCACAACACACCTTCACCATTAGATAGGATCACCCGACGTTTAGGTAGACGTAACAGTGACAATTCCTCCCCGACACAAAACCGACAACAAGACATGACTACCCTTAACACCGCATCATCCACTCCTCCTCTCCCAAACTATTCCACACCCAACCAGACTCTCCATAGTACCAGCTCATTATCCATAACACCAATCACCATCCCCAATCAAGGGTGGCAGTACGGTACGGTACGAAAAAAATATCGTAATTCCGCACGCTTAAAAATATCGTACCATAATTTCGTACCTTACCCAAAGAACCGTACCGGACTAGTACGAAAAAGTAAGATTTCGTACCGTAATTTCGTACCCAATATCGTACCAATGCCATAAATTACATCTCTAAAATTAATCAATTATATGAACTACCTCTGTAAACAGTTCCTTGTCCAGACTCGATTAAGTTCCCATAATTGTGTCTTTTGTTTTGTTATTAGTGAATATCACTGTAAATATACTAATATTACTATAAATAGAGTAAGTGTGTGTGTGACTGTGGGACTTGCACTAGGTTACCAAGGGTGAAGGCTGCAGTATAGGATATTATTACAAGGCAATGAGGGCGGCATACATACACCATGATAATTGAAGGGTAAATTAGAACTGCAATTTTTTTTTCTGTTAGCAGGTGCAGTAGTATGAACTTATATAATAGACTATACTGTACACATTTTCCATATTTGTCTTGGAATCAACTAAACAAATCGACCAATAACACATTAAGAGGAAATACTAAACAGACGTCAACATAAGCTTTGCATTTTATTAGAGGAGTCCCGAGTCACTGGACACGAACTGAACACGATAACGACAGTCTACGAGCAGCACACGAGTAGATGACACAAACACACGCTAAAAGAGAGTTAAACCTTAAAGATAAACCCTATGATGTGAAGTCCATCCTTAGAAAAAAAGAGAAAAAAATAAATAATTTATCACTTTTCTGAACACCTAAGCCTTAGGCCTAATTAAACTAAACCTAATTCACATACGAAAGTGCACTTTGTGGCAATTAATAGGTAGATAATTTTTCTATTTATTGGTCATACCGAATTTTGTTTACTCAAAAAACGAATTTTCTATTAATATTTTTCCCGCTGACATCCTCACTACATCACTCACGAGTACGAAAGAAATGCATTTACAAAAGTTATATAATTCTATATAATGGTTATAGCATGACCAAGCATTAGTATGTCCAATGCTGATTAAAATACTAAAACAATCAAGAAAATCGGACAAGAAATGACGAAATTATAAAGAGGAGAATGTATAAAACTTACGTTTTGAGAAAATCGAGGCGACGTGAGTCAAACCCATTGAGAAGAATCCACTCGCGTACACTGTACTCCACATTCCTACCTCCACACTTACAAACGGGTTGGACTAGGTCTGTAATCAACTTTTTCGATATAAGTACATATTCCACCTCCTCCACAGATTCACTAACACTTTTATCACTAATTAATTGACTGTTTCTTTTCATGGAAACCCGTAGAGAGGCCCAACAACAGGTGGTAATGGTGGTGGAGGTTGTTGAACTGTATTATATTTTGTATGATATTTTGCTAACCAAGCATTGGCAGCCGATTCTCTTGCCTCTTTTTCTATCCTGACACCTTCCCTATGCTGCAGAGGTATTAGGGCAAGGTACAGAGGCAAAATGGTGCAAAAAACGAGAGGGAAAACACAGGTTTTGTCTACGAAACACTTCAACTCGTAAAATTTGAAATGCTACTGACTAATAGTGAGCTACTGTGAGCGTTGCCAGTAGTATGCACGGCTAGAAGGAGCCGAGAGAGATGCCAAATGTCGCTGCTCAATAAAACAATAAAAAATCATAATAAAATCCAGAAAAAACGTAGAGACTTCTGGTTGCCACGGACGCTGAGGTTTTTAAATCGTGCGATGTCCCTTTAAACACCCACTTCACAAAAATGTCCATTTAAATGGATAAAGAATTCGCAAAATGTGCTGAAACTTTGTGTAAGTACTGGAGACACATCAGGGTTTACAAGGATGGCTATAGCAAAAATAGCCCAAATGGCTGATAATATTGAATTTTTCGTGAAATTATATGTAGTTTCAACAAAAACAAATAGGTGTTAGTAATGATATTGATAGTGTTCGTCAAGAAAATTAATTAGTTGCTTTTACATCTGGATATTAGGTTATTCTTGACAGAGGACAGTGGAATGTATATTCGAATTTTTAATAAGGTACGGAAAGGGTACGGAAAGAGTACGGAAAAGGCCCCCCAAAAATAACGTAATTTCGTACCGTACCGTACTTAACAAAAATTATCGTACCGTAATTTCGTACCGTACTTTTAGATTAAAAAATAACATACCGTACCGTAATTCTGACCGTACCATACCATACTGCCACCCTTGTCCCCAATAGATCATCCATCCTCACACCCCATTCTACCACAAACACCACACTCGACTCCATCATCCATAAAAACCCGTCTTCCCTCCGCACCCTTGTCATCAACTTCCGAAGCATCATCAACAAAAGAGCCACATTTCACCAAACCCTCCAGACTTATGACCCCGACATCATTATAGGGACAGAGACCTGGCTCACACCTGACATCCAGGACAGTGAAATCTTCCCGACGGACAGTCCCTATAATATGACCCTTCACAGGAAAGACAGAATTGACGATAAACATGGTGGAGTCCTAATTGCGACAAGGCCAGGACTAGCTGCGACCCCAGCCACCGAACTGAACGCGGACTAAAATTCAGATACAGGGCTGCAGGACACTCATTATAGGATCATTTTACCGTCCCCCAAATTCAAACTTAGAATACCTGCAGACCCATGACTTATCTAAAATTGACCCTTCCATAAATATATGGTTGGCTGGTGACTCTAACCTACCGGACATAAACTGGATAGCACAGGCGACACTAGACAATTCCACCCATGAAAGCGATTTACTATTACAGACTGATAGAAAACTCTTACATGAAAACTTTATTGACATCATCAACACCCACTCACTTACCCAAACAGTACTCGAACCAACACGCACACAAGTCAGTGTAGAAAGACATAATCCTAACATAAGACACGGGGTCACATCCAACATATTAGACTTATTTCTCACATACACAATTACCCAGGACAATTTACATTTACAACAGAGCTGACATTACCCAAGACTTAGTTGAATTTTGTGACTCATTCCTTGACTCAGACCCAATGGCCAGTTCTGTGGAAACAAACTGGACCAGACATCGTGACTTTATACGTGACACAATGGACAAGCACATACCCACGAAAACTGTCACACATAACCGGTCATTACCATGGTACAATAGACAATTAAAAAGACTACACAGAAACAAGGTCAAAGCATACAACAGAGCAAAACGATACAACGATACAGAACACTGATTAGAATACAGAAATATACAGAATACACTACAGAAAGAAACCAAACAAGCAGACACTAAATACACATCCACTTTTCTAACAGACAACACACAAAACCACAACAAATTCTTTGGCTTCTTTAAAGCACACAAACAAGCCTCGACCGGTATTACAACATTACTACACAACAATTCCTTGGTTACACACCTACAAGACAAAGCCAACGCCCTTAACACACAATTCCAGTTCGCTTTTACCCATGAACACGAACACTTACCAGACATGCCAACACCGTCACACCCACCTATCCCTCCCATTCATATAAACACCCAATGAATTCAGAAACTTTTATCTGAGGTAGACATACACAAAGCGACTGGACCAGACAATATACCCTGCAGGATATTGAGGACTAATGGCAAAGTTCTTGCCCCTACATGTCCTGCAGGTTATATTCTCACAGACTTTACAGACCGGTGAACTCCCTCAACACTGGCTTTTGGCAAATGTGACCCAATTTTTAAATCCGGAGACAAAACCCTTCCCATTAATTATAGACCAAATTCTCTTACCTCAGTCCCCTGCAAAATTTTAGAACATATAATTCACAGACATATAATGGACCATTTTGATAGGCAAAACATACTGACTGACAATCAACACGGTTTTCGGCCAAAACGCTCGTGTGAGACGCAGCTACTGGTAACTACTCATGACATCTTGCAGTCCCTCAATGACACAAAAACTAGACAAGTTGACGCCATAGTATTAGACTTTGCCAAAGCCTTCGACAAAGTCCCTCACCAAAGACTACTACACAAGTTAGAATTCTATGGCATACAGGGACAACTTCTTCACTGGATTAGAACATTCTTGACTACCAGAAAGCAACGCGTAGTTCGTGACGGTAGTCAGTCTCCACCTGTTCCTGTGATCTCTGGGGTACCCCAGGGCACTGTCCTGGGCCCTCTTCTCTTCCTTTCATACATTAATGACCTCCCACTCTCACTTTCCTCTACCACTAGACTCTTTGCAGACAATAGCTTAGTTTACAGACCAATTAAAGATAGAAATGACTGCCATCGACTACAGGACGACCTAACTGCACTTGAAGACTGGGAAGTCAAGTGGCAGATGACATTTAGACCAGACAAATGCCATCACATCCGTTTCACCCGAGCCCATAATCCTATCCCTCATACATACCAACTACACAACACCAACCTCAACACAGTCCCTTCCCACAAATACTTAGGCGTCCACATCTCAGCGAACATGAGGTGCTGTCTCACCTCTCTATCATCTTTTTCTGGCGTTATATAACCTTGCTGTTGCAGTGCCTAATATCAATCGATATAGCTCACCAGGTCTCAGAGACACGGAAGCTTCCCCACTATGACAAGGCGGTTCCCTCTCAGGGGCTTGACTGAGAGCTACAATTACGCAACTGTTAACAGTATGTGGATGAATGAATGACGAGATCGCGTGGTGGGTCGGGATTGAAAGGGTTTAGCCAATGGTGTCACTTGTATGTGGTGTTGTAACAGCATTACCAACTTGTTTCCTTGACCCTTAATTCGCAGGAGTAGTAAAATTACAACTTGTCACGGTGTTTCATTTTATAGATGGTATGTAATGGATGGAAGACTGATCACTGGGCTCTTGGAATCTGAACGATACCTAATCGGTCAGATGCGTATAACTATTTTACGCTTGGAGTTTGCTTAATTAATAAAGAAATTTATATACCGGTAGCCTTTATACACGAGGGCGTTAGGCGACTTGCCATACAAAAATAGGGATATAAGAGAATATCTCTCCTAGGGAAAAAAAGGCTGACATTTATTATTATACAGTCCTAGTGGTTGAGGGGCGAAAACTGACCTTGTACTAATAGATGACACGATGGGACTACCTTTTGGGCCCACCATAGCGAACATAAGGGGAAGCATCCTCGCTCTTGAGATGTAAAAATCACACTTTCCTGGCGAATATATATATATATATATATATATATATATATATATATATATATATATATATATATATATATATATATATATATATATATTAATTAAGGAACATGTAGATTATCTGACTGTGTTAAGTATTGAAATGCCAGTAATGTCAAAGAATAGGTTACAGGTAAATACAGCCTAACTTCAGAATCGTATATCAGGTTATTAAAGAATATCAAAATAATTCCTAGGATTGAGTAAAAACACCTATCAACATTCTTCATCTATAATGTATACAAAACTATATATAAAATTAACATAGTAAATATTGATTTGGTATCACACGAGTTGATAACACAAGTAATCACTATGCTAGAAAGTACTTATATGTGTTTTACTTATATGTGTTTTATATGTTTTGTTTTATATATATATATATATATATATATATATATATATATATATATATATATATATATTCTACTTAAGTCGACGGGTTCTTTTAGTAAAAAAGTGCTTTTAGTTTGTGTCCTTTTAATCATACTGCTTATTCCTTTCGGGGTAATGAAGGCTATTTAATGCGCATGTACAGTTGCCGACGAATGGATCGAGGACAAGTATCTCAGAAATGTGAGGGTAGTAAGCCATTTGCACTTGGCAACACTGGAGGATCGAAACGAATATGAAGAAATGTCGAGATAATAACAAGTCGCGAGCTGATGGGATGGAGACACGAGTACACACATCATGGGGTCATTTCTACCTGACGAGTTATTGAGGCATGAAGTGAGAGAGGGAGATGGGGGCAGGTTGTGGAGGGGCTGGTGGAGTGTTGTCACTTTTGACTGATATAGAACTATCGTAGAATCCACTGAAAGTTTCAATCAAAGCATTCACTGGCGTAAGGGAGAGACGGGAAGGAAAAATCATAGTGGTTGGGGATGAATGTGTGATTAACGTTAGTGAAGATATGGCAGGATGAATTGAATTAGTTGTGTCTACGAGTTAGACGGAGATAATGATATGTAATAACTGATTAATGTTTTAGAGTTGGATATATAAATAATATTATTTTGCCACACTAAACTCACCATTGTGAACTATTATGTGATACAGTAATTAGCTCAAAATTTTCAAGTAATAAACATATTGTTATCCATTGCAACTTAACATTAATCAATAATTACATAACCAAATTATTAAGTAAAAATTTACCGCAAATCCACTGTTTCTATTAAACCTGGTGAATCAAAGGTGACAAGCATATATTTTTTTTGTCAGGAGAATAATATGTTACAGTTCTGGCCCTCAAAATACATTGGTTTGCTAGAATGCCAACATTAATAATTAAGTCTTGTGGGTAATAACTAGACGTATACCGGTATATATATATATATATATATATATACTAGCAGGGATACCCGACGTTGTCCGGGGATCTATCTATCTCTATCTATCTCTATCTATCTATCTACCTCTATCTATCTATCTATCTATCTATCTATCTATCTATATCTATCTATCTATCTATCTATATCTCTATCTATATCTATCTATCTATCTATATCTATTTATATCTATCTATCTATCTATCTATCTATCTATCTATCTATCTATCTATCTATATCTATCTATCTATCTATCTATCTATCTATCTATCTATCTATCTATCTATCTATCTATCTATCTATCTATCTATCTATCTATCTATCTATCTATCTATCTATCTATCTATCTATCTATCTATCTATCTATCTATCTATCTATCTATCTATCTATCTATCTCTATCTATCTATCTATCTATATCTATCTATCTATCTATCTATCTATCTATCTATATATATCTATCTACCTATCTATATCTATCTATGGCTATATCTATCTATCTATCTATCTATCTATCTATCTATCTATCTATCTATCTATCTATCTATCTATCTATCTATCTATCTGTCTGTCTGTCTGTCTGTCTGTCTGTCTGTGTCTCTGTCTGTCTGACTGTGTCTCTGTCTGTCTGTCTGTCTAAGAACATGATTTCATTTACAGAGAGAGAGAGAGAGAGAGAGAAAGATAATTTGGTTTTCTAGCAATTTTCTTTGATTGTTTAAGGAGAAACTATTTTATTAAAATTTTTTTTGAAGAATTTGATACTCTTGTTATAAGCTTTTGCGTACACCTAGAAGGCTCCTGTTTTCAGTTCCTGGTGTGTTAATTCAAGCTCTTTCATTCTGTAATTTTTTTTTTTGCGTACATGAAAGTTGAAAAATGACAAAATTTACCACCATTTGTCAGCTGGGGGGGGGGGGGAGGGAAAAAGTCGTTTTTAATTGGTTAATAATTAAAAAAATATATATATATAAGGCCAAGACACTCTCCAGGTTATAGCAATAAAATGTATGTAAAAATTATTACTGTAGGTCAAGGGATGAGCTCGTGTATAGCGGATAAACAGACAGACACACAGACAGACTGTTTTATATATATAGATATATAGGCCGCATCTAAATTCATAATCATAAACAATAAGAAGAATGGAAGACAAATATGTAATATTACACATCGTATTGACGTCATCATTATTTACAAATTCGTCCAGATTATTATTATCAAAATTTGCACTTTTATGGTGGTTTGGTAGTAAATGACGATTTTCGCAGATCATGGTGTTACAGTTTATGTTAAATCATATTATTCTGTGATCACTGTTTGCAAGCGGTTCAATGGCTTCGCATGAACTAATAATTAAATCAAGGTCTTATGTTAAAACAAAACCGAGGATATTATTACCCAGGATTGAGTCTTGTGCCAATTGATTTAAATAGAGCTTACGAACTCTTTTCGTTGTCGCCTGACTGAAGTTTCAAGTTTATTCTTGGAAGATTAAATTCACCGCATATAATGTCATTTATATTGTCTATTACTAATTTAATCTCTGTATAAAATAAATTGTCATGTTATGTAGTAGTACGGCACCGATATAAAATGTTCTACATTTACCTTAATGGGTAAATAACTTTTGGTACATTGGAGTGTCATGATTCCTCCAAAGTATGCCAGGAAACAGGATAAAATTATCAAAAATAATGGTGGAATGTTGCTTGGAATAGTTTGGAGGAATCAGTTGCTCCAGATTTACCAACACAAAATTTCCCCTTAAGTTTGACGCAAACAGCATCATAAAATTGTGTTATTAATTTTGTTTATTTTGATTGTGCCCAGGATATCTTTAATGAAGAAAAGAACTCCAGCACTTGTTTATGTGTTCTACAGTTAGCAATAATTTGATAACTTGAGATAGCTACTTCAGCCAAATAATGTTTATGGTTAAATTATAACCATGCTTCTGTTATGCTAATTATATCGGGATTCTCAGTATTTACATATGCAAGCAGTTCGTCTCATTTTCAGTAATTCTCCGGTAGTGTGGGAGGGAGCACCCTCCCCTTGTGGAGGCCAGCTTCCTACACAAGTTGTGAATTTTATTATTGTTAGGGCTATTTATTTTAATTAAAATAGTTCAATGTTTTTTCTTTTGATTCTTATATCTGTTACTCAATTAGATTATTTTAGAAAAATGTGAGTTTTAGATGATAAAAATGTCCTTGTAATCATGCTGCTTGCCTGCTTCTCCCATTCTAAGTAGTGAAAGCTGGCTTATATATTTATATATATTTTAAATTATATTAATGGCCATATTTTGAAGTTTTGATAAATTTGGCGGTATATGACCCTGGCTGTTGCGCCGCCAGATACCTAATGGCATCATCTATCAATCAATTAATCAATTTGTTAGTTAAGCCATGTGTTTAGTATTTTGTACAGGCCTGGCAACTATGTTGTGCTACATTTCATATTAGCAATATTAGGACATAATAATATTAGTTTGTTTTTCCCAATACTTCTGATACTTATGGGAGACGGTGAATAACATTAATACATGTATAAACATCAGTTACATGAGCAGTGGGAAAACTAACACAACACCAAACAATTTAACAAATTAAGCACAATGTTACTAAGTGGCATTCGTCCCAACAAATGCACAAACGAACCGATTTTTTTTTATTTTTTTTTTACAAGAAAAAGAATAGAGATCAAAAACATAAAATACAGTTTTTTAATGAATAACACATATGATCATATTCCAAATAATGTAACACAGTTTAAACCATAAACCATATCTTATTGAATGTAAACATTATAAAGATATACAGTTTATATACTGTAAGAAATATATTTTAATGCAAATCTATCAATATATAAATATATATATATATATATATATATATATATATATATATATATATATATATATATGCAGAAAAACTTGCAAGAAAAATGAAAAGATTATACCTTTTCATTTTTCTTGGTATACTATACCAAGTTTTCGTCTATTTCTGAAGACATCTTCAGGGTATTCACCATGCAAAAGTTTCCGTGCATATAAAAGTAAATTAACCTGTTTTGGAGAAATCTTCGGCCACATATCCTTGATGTGTCAGATCTTCAGCGATGAGGATATGACTGCCATGCCTTACCAATGTCTCTACACTGTTTAGGAAGCGGCTGCTGCGCTGATATTGTATGCGGCCCATTGTTTCCGAGATGGCCAATTCACGATACAAGCCAAACTCTGCAGTCTTTAAAGCAAATAATAATGAACTATAAACTGTGATGTCAACAAATATTGTACGATATAGCGAGGGAATACGTAAGAAAGCGTGGAATTAATATGAATGAAATATGGCATGCAAGAGTGGAAGTGATTTTCATGGAGAAGTGTACAAATTAGCAGTTTTAATTAGATATTCAATGGAATGGCTTAATTTATCACAACTAAATGAAGGAACACAATTATGTCATGGTTGTGGGGGGGGGTGAGAAGCTGAAATCTTTCTGGGCTTGAATGGGAGATGGGATATGAATGTGACTGTAATCTGCCTTTCCCCCTTGATATAAGATAAACAGTATTTTGATGATGTTATAACGACAATGAAGTTCTTGCCTTATTAATAACCCAGGGTGAACAAGTATAGTAGTTGTGCTAATGATTCTGAGGCTGAGAAAGATTTTTGCCTTCAAATAATATGGTAAATTAATTGTGCAAGTAGTCAAAGTCTTTTCAAAGACTGGGCCATTAGTCACCAAATTAACCATTCAGCCTTAAGGGGAGAGTATACTTTTGATAGATTGGAGCACCTTGAATCCTCCAAAGTATGCCAGGAAACATACAAGGGTATCATGTTGCCTGGAATAGTTTAAAGGAATCATTATCTCCAAAAATGTCAGAACTATACCCTCCCCTTAAAAAACCTTCTTACAATTTTTAAGTATCAGTATGACACAAATTTGCCACAACTACTATAAATGCGTAAGAATCATCTTCATCAAAAATTAAATCATCTGCAGGACAATTTCCTCTATGCAAAGCTACTCGTGTTCACGTATTTGCACTAACGTTATGACTTTGTGGTGAACAGACATGACTCTAACAGCTACTGATGGAAGCACATTCATAGAGGTATGAATTAAATTTCCTTTCATGCCTCCTCTGGCCATTCCACTTAGAAGAAATAATAAGTTTTCCTCAGCTACACTTACTCAACTCTGAGCCAAATATTACGAACATGCATACAAAATAACCTACAGTACTTACACAACAGGCAGTTCACATATGAAAGAGAGGGCAGAACAGTGGTGCAATGTAGTTTTACTGAAGTTTAAAAAGAGAAGTAAACGAGTCCACTCAAATCCCTGGGTATGAAGACGACAATTGTCCGCCAATTATACAACGGATCAACGATAAACAATGGTTCCAATAATATAAAGTGTTACAAAAAAACAATTTTAGTTGTTGTTACGTTTTACTTATTTCTGATAAGCTTTTTTCTTGAAATAATAATTTTATTGTTAATTTTAAATATTTAATTGCCTGCAACATAGTAAGTAGATTATTGATCAAATATATGATTAAAAGAATATATATATATATATATATATATATATATATATATATATATATATATATATATATATATATATATATATATATATATATATATATATATATATATATATATATATATAAATTAGATTATCGCAGTTAACCATATCAAGTGGCTTGAACATGATTATTTGTGACCATTAGAAAAATATGAGTTGTGTCCAAAGTAAATACACGAAAGAAACTCGGGTTAATTATTATTATTATGATAATGGGTAAAAGATGGTTAACTGGAATGGAACCGCTATTACGAAAGTATATACGTGGATACATTATTTGTTATGGGTATCCTGCCACTTGTTTTTTTGTTTCTGCTCAGGAATTTGCAGTGGCTTAATTGGAAATATACTCGATTGAGTATGATTATTAATAACTATAAAGCTCCCTTTTTCGTTCAGTAATTGGAATAAAGTTCTATATCGACCCGATAACACTTATTAATAAATGGCCCGATACATAAAATGTATTGTAGTTCAAAAACGATCCGACATTTGGTTCCCGTAGGTCTGTACTTTGTCGTTGTGACTCAGACCAGTATTTCAAGGATGGGCCCGATGACTGAAATTCTTTTCAGTTAAGAATCTGTTTGATACTTGGTTTTCGTTTACTGTATTTCCGCAGTTTGCCGATATCGGCCCGATATTTTTTTCATGAATGGGCCGATGGACGAAATTTAATACAGGTAAGAAGTGGTCGAATACTTGGTTACTGTTTTACTGTAGTTCCGCTTTGGTTCGGTACTTTGACGTTATCGGCCCGACATTTCATTGTTTGCTGGGCGAAAAGGAGATCTGGCCTCCTCAGTACGAGCACTGAGGCAAGTACCAGTGGGGCAAGAAGACCTGAGCTACAGGGACTTGTAAGCCCTGTTTGGGGGTCCTCCCCCGACCCCAGATGACCAGTGCAGGACAGGCCTCTGCCCCTAAAACACCTACTCAAAACAAACAAAATGCCAGACACCACATCCAATCAAGCACACAATACTACTTATTATCTTTCTTCCAGGGCTTTAACAACCTTATGGAAACAGGTCTGAAAACCCTGTAACACCCCACTTTCTTTGAATCCTCACCCTTTTTCTTTTGCACTTTATCATATCCACTCTTCCACGATACTCTCACCCTCATACACATTAGTGAAATATTTAAACATTACTACACACCCTCACCCATTATATCAAATCTATAGAAACTTACATCAGAGTTCAACCTCTCACCTCTTCAATTAGACTCTATTCCAGACTCCAACTTTACAAAACCACTCAGACTATCCCCTACTCTACAAGTACTCTAAATGTGATGCATTTCCACCAGGATTCAACATCCTCACTACTGATTTAGAAGGGGGATTGGTGGTGTATCGATGCTGTAGTGTATTTTCCCTCACGGCGATTCCTTCTGGACGTCTTGGGTGGCATGACTATAAACCCCATGTGGTTTACCAAGCTGGCATCCCCACCTAAACAGAGTCGTGTATTGGTGTGGAAACTAGACTTTTCGGCCCGCCAGCACAGGCATAAGGCCCAATCAGAGATATTTTCCCCCCCAAAAAAGAAAAAATGAAAGTGAATAAACCAGTAGACTAGTCACCAAATAGTCTTTCCTTCCTTACATCTCTCTGCTTACAAAAGAAATAATAGACTGAGAAGAAAAGAGAAATACTATGACTTACTAAAGAGAATCTAACTATTGAGAGAATCAGAGAAAGGAACAGACTGACTGTAACTGCCTCGCTACAGTTTGTTGAATCCTTAGAACTGCCAGAGTGAGAAATTTTGAAATATGTGAAAAGTGTGGTTTAAACAAAATACAGGATCAGAGAGTAGAACAAAATGTTATGAGTTGGTACGGGCATGTGGAGAGAATGGATGATACACGAGTGGTAAAAAAATGTGATTGAGGGGAAGACAAACATAAGGAAGACTAAGGCGAGTGATTGTGTAAGTAAGTGTGAAATAAGTATGAATGAAGTAAAAGAACATGTGCATTATAGGCAAGAGTGGAGGAGTTTCTCAAGGAGGAGTGGACGTTAGGACTGGCAACCTAATTTATATTCGAAAGTAATTGTAGGGAGAATCTGATATTTTTATTAGCTTAAAAGTGGGTGTGATTGCGTGCTTGTCCCATTTCAATGAGTAGTCTGTGTTTACTTTCTTTATTCTGTCTCCATTTTCTACCTCTTGAAAAAAAGGAAAATGGAGTATTTATTATGTCACTCATTACTTTATATTTAACCCTATCAATGAATAGTCCTTGAAACAGAGTACTTAGATTCGTGACGCATAAATAAAATACACAATTGATATACTGATCTACCGATGTACCAAAATCTCTCGGGAGGATTCTTGGCATTGTACCAGAAATTAACATTTATTGTGGTCTGTAGTAAATCTTTTAATTTCCAACCATTTATTGAGAGGCTATACAAGCATCTTAATAATACTTACTCTATAGTACTGAACGTAAGCTGAATTTGCTTCCCAGATCATGGTGACTGAAGGGTCGTCCAGCACGTCCCTAAGACTCTGGTAGGGTTGAGGAATGTGCCTCACTGCCAATAAGGACATAAGGTTTCCACCGTAGCTCCGCGATATCACCAGTGTTGCCAACATCCACATTCCTAACACAATACGCTCCCAGTTCCACATATCTTTCAACAATAAATCTGTTGATATATAGTAAATAAGAAGCAAAAAATTATTGGTGTCTACAAAATTGAGAATATATTAACAACTGTATGGCTATATATATATATATATATATATATATATATATATATATATATATAAATATTCAAGTACACCATGGAGCAAATATTTGCAACCTATCCACAGGAGAATACAAGGGTGTCAAGTAGGTGTATATATTCAAATCAACAGTTCCCTAACTTCACCTCACCTGCCCATCTAGTCTGGTGAAAATGTCCTTATTAAAATATTCTCACGCTTAAAATGTCCATAGTTCATGTTTACATTTTTATCATACCGGTATGTACGGTCGGCGGCAGAGGTCCTGTCGCCTCACCTGCTTCACTGAGACGCACAGTGTTCATATATAAATGTTTTCTACACCTTATAATCTCGAGTCTATGAACATCGTGTACAGCTCCGGACAGATCAATGGTCCACACTTCTTCCACCCTTGCCTTGGTGTGGGCCTCAACGGATATGGTATCACTGACAGGTGGAGGGGGGAGGGGAGAAATGTGGGCGGAGTTTTATAGGGGGGGTAATGTGGGAGTCTTTACCACGTAGCGTTACCAATGTTGAGCCATCCAGAAATTTGAATCCCGAACCACTTGTGATCATGGATATGAACCACTCACTTGAAGGTGGTAGGAGAGGAGGGGTTGGGTTGGGGAGAGGGGGGTAAAGCTTCACCAGTGATCGAGATGGAGAGAATTATTGGATCAAGTAGCTAAATGTTTTCTTCTGTAATCTAAATCCAAATCTGATGCTGCTTTCCATGGGATATTCTTTATTATTTGAAATGAATCCAGATTTTATCTAATATAATTAACGCGACACCAGTTTTTGATGACTAATATATCAAGCGATGCACCACCTACTCAGTGTTAAGTTACATTTCAAGTAAATCCTTTATTTTTATCCTGTATCATTTATGACATTTTCTAAGAAACATTTATTGTGTAACTGGTTACCAAAGGATAATAGTTATAGTGTAAGATGTTAATTACCCAATAACTACTCCATCTGTTCTTCCTCACCCCGTCCTCCGTTATTCATTTCACTGTTTCCTCTCCCTCCATCCCACCATTCCTTTACTCTCCATCTTACCACCACCACCACCATCATTCTGTGTGTTGCTGCATAATCTGTTAATGCGCAAACAAGACCACAATAGAAATAAAAGTGATATTTGGTATGCAAAAACAATCCGATATATATGACGAATATATTTATTACCGTTATTTATTTATCTGAGGTCAACATCTAGGCCAGCCATTCAGACGCCCAGTGTTAGTGAACCAATCACAAGATTTAGAGGATATTGTGTCAGCTGTAATGTTATTACTAATTAAAACAGGGAAACTTGAAATCAGACATTTATTGGTTATTGTTTACATGACTTTGTCAGTTTGTGAAAGCTCCACAAGTCCTCGTCACGAAGCATTCAAACCCATAATCCAACTGGGTCTGTAGGCACCACACTGTAATTATAATAACCACAATTATAATAACTGTTAACTTATTATAACCTGAAGTTTATACTTCAACCTCACGTTTGCATTAAGCATGTGTAATGTTTGTTTTGTTTTCTTATTATTATTATAAGCACCGATATATGTATTGCCTTAGACCCTTAGCCACGATGATACACAGTGTATACACTATTATACACTTCTATGAAGATATTAAGGCTTGAAATACTGTAGATTACATATTTCATTTTATTACTCATCAATTGACAGTCTCCAGTCGCTCGGGCATTGAGGCACCATGCCTCCTCACTGTATAATATATATGGTTTTCCCCGAAAAATCTCCCACTGTGTTCTGGTGTGACGTAACAAATCTGCTGTGGTTCTCTGTCGTTCTGGCTCCCACGTGTTAACGATAGAACCTCATACATTTTCTATAGGGTTCATATCGCAGTCTTAAATAGACAAATCTATCACCTGCAAATAATCATGAGCAGTAAACCATTCTTGAACTTTCCTCGCCATATGGATAGGGCATCGGTCGTGTATAGGACAGATAAGGGTGAGTAGTTGAAAAGAAATTAAAAACATTTAGAATATGTGCTTCATTATATTGCATTTGATCGATCTATTAAATAAAGACACTGTCTATTGTTCACCCCCGGAGAGAGATACTGATTATAATTATTATCCTTTGGATATTAAGCAACAAATAACGGAGCCGAGACATTTAATTTTCTGTCTTCAGCTTTACCTGTATTCTTTTCACCCCTCATGCTGGCAGTCCTCCTCTTTATCACCTTTTCTCGCCGTAAAATAAATAAATAAATAAATACTGGTAACTTACTTAGAAAATTGATTAAAATAAGCAGGGTACTAAAGTAGTCCCAAAGAAAGGACGAGCCATTTTCTGCTAGCGGAACAAATATGTGTACAGTATATTAGTAAAATTGTATTATATGTAATTGAAGATAAAGATAATGTATTAGAATAATAAGGGTATTAGTTGATCATAAAATGTAACTATGGAATACACCTGGGAGGAAGAAATTAGTGCAATTGTCAAAATATAAGATCTAAGGGACTAGTTTGTCAGGAGTAGATGCCATAAAACTGACGGGACGAAGTGAGAAGGAAGTGAAGCAATTGTTCACAATCAGTCTCTCTTCGTCTCCCGTGGTGAAAGGTAACTCTTACTGGAATAATACTTCACCTGTGACTACAAGTGTTAATAATGAGGTAGAGTATTTAAATAAATTTGATAATGTTATTAATAGAGTCTCTCTTCGTCTCCCGTGGTGAAAGCCATAAGAGCACAATCCCTTGGGTAGCCATAGTTCACTGGTGTACGAATGTACAAGTGTTAAAATTTAGAGATTGCTGGCAATAAGTGAAAATAACTCAATTCTAAAAGTATGATAATTGTTTCGACAATAGGAGATATATATGTATTTTGAGTATTTTGAGTGAATTTATTACTATTTTTGTTTCTTTGTTTGTTTAGATATGCCACTAGCGTAACTCGGGATTGTCCCAGTTCTAGTGACAGCGGGTTTAGGATTGGGGATTGGGGGAAGTATATATATATATATATATATATATATATATATATATATATATATATATATATATATATATATATATATATATATATATATATATATATATATGTAATATTGTTTTGTTGTGACATCTTATCGTGTGCATAAAATAAACTAGTTTATAATTCGTTGAGTATTCCGTCACCGATATAATAGACTGTGTTCCTACCTCGATATAGATTTAATTCAAGACACTGGTCGAATTCCCGTTAAAGTAATTCTGGGTTGCTTATGCACGTGCCTTGTGTGTGAACTTGGTTCCTCTGATCAACCTGTGGTTTGGTGGTGGCAGCGAATACTGACGATATTTTTACTCAGTTAACTGTGTCATAGTTTGAATATTAAGTCAGTCAGGTTGAGCTAATTGTTGGTGGTCTCCCTGTGAGTATTATTTCTGTGACAAGTGTTTTTTTGTGTCTGGGTGTGAAATAGTGATTCGTAAGGGACCACAAAGTTTCTTAATTCTTCCATAGGCGCCGGCGTTGTTGACTAATCTAACTCCGTCTATGTTTTGAAAGGAAACTACGTGTACTGTGGCCACTATTTAGGAGTGTGAGTGAATAGGCATAATATTGCCCTTATTATTATTTTTTTTTTTTTTGTAATCTTTCTCCAAGATCATAAACAATTATTCTTATTTATAACTATAGGTTGGGGGATACAGTAGTGTTAGACCCTATATATTTGTTTTATTTAGTAGTCAGTGGGGTTCGAATAATTAACATTAAATAGTTTTTTTTTTTTTCTTGTAATTGATTGTTTCGTAATTTGGTTGCCCTGTCAAATTTAAGTAATTGGGGAGAGGTTGTAAAAGAAGGGAGATTTAGAAAAAATCATAGTTCAGTATCATCATTATATATATATTTTTATATAATTTGTATGTCAATAGTCAATTCCTTGAAAATCACTAGTTAGTAATAATTAAAGATATCAACTTGTAATAAGACTCTTCATTCCCCATCCACCTGGCATATTTGTTGACTTATACTGGGACTCGGTGAACATCATGGGAACCATTATTTATTTTTATCTTTTTTTTTTTTTTTGTGCTAGCGACAGTGCTGATCTGACCCAAGTTAGTGTCATAGCGTCGAGCTGCCCGTATTTTTATTTCATTTCATTTATTTTTATTTACACTGGTGTTTTAAAAGGGTCAGGACGGTAAAGGCCGATACAGGAGGAATTGAAGTTTAAACCCCAGTATTTAAAAATATATTGAAAAAACAAAACGTGGCCTGGTAAATAGATTAATGAAGGAGTATACATAGAGAAACATGATTATGTAGCCCATGGGAGATGATAAATTAATTAACAATTCTTTATTTTCTCGAGAGAGAAAAAAAAGGGGGACTGCAAGCATGAAAGATGAAAAATAAAAGGAATACAGGGATAGGCGAAGACAGAAAATGGATTGGTTCGGGGAGGAAAGGCACCCAAAAAACATTATTTCGTGGCTAATATCCAAACAATAATAATCAGTATGCCACAACGTGGATGAACAATTCAATAGATATAAAGCAATATAATGCTGCAGACATTCTAAAAATATATATAATCTCTTTCCAACTATCACCCTCATTTGTCTTACCCTATTCTCCCTCACCATCATCTTTACTCTTCTTTATCCACCTAATGAAAGATGCAATTTTTTATGCTGTTGCTGAATCGACACTATATTACGGTGTATCCTAATAATTGTATTCCATCACATTCATACCACCCGACACTGTCGTCTCCCTTAACCCACCATTAGCTCCCCACCCCTCCCACCAGCCACACCATGAGTGCTACTTCTTCACCCTCCCACATTTTTCCTTTCCTCACGCACCTACATCCCTTGCTCCATCCACCGGCAATTGTTACCAGATCCATTGAGGCCCAAACCATGTCGTTGATGGATGGGGTGTTGTCGTTTGATCTGTCCGGACCTATACATCAGGAGACAGCTAAGGGTTTGTACTTCAATATAATATATAGATCATTTATGTACCGTCAGTGGTTTACAAGCTATTAGCCATTCAAATAATGAACGCGAGTGCAGGAGAAAGGCCCGGTAATGCCCGTGTTTGAAGGATTAAAAGAACCTTACCTAGCCAGGCTTAATGTTGTAATTCAATATTTCAAAACAATATTAATAGAATCGAAGACTTACCCTGCTGTAGCATGATGCGCACAAGGTTGAAAATCTCCTTGAAAATAATGTTCCATGTTATTCTGTGGCTGGGAGTATTGATATGCATAATGAACTTCAACAGTTGCCAGCATATCAGAACTACTAAAAGAGATATCAGAATGCTGACCCACACTGTGATTTTCAAAGGCAGTAAAAAGCCCCAGGGATCGACTTCCTGGCTTCCTCGACCTCCTAAAATCCTCGCATAGTCAACAACTAATGGGACTGTGTAATCTACCACTTCTGCACGAACCGATGTCACTCCAAATGGACCAAGTCCAACATCTATTTCCTGTAGGATGAAAAGAATATATACCATAAATACTTTTCTTATCTATCATGTATGTACAGTCGGCCACACTTCTGGCTGTTACAGTCAGTACTACAAACTCCAGGTGTCTAACGTTTGCATCCCTGACTTTCTGAATCATAGGCTCGAAGATTCTCAGTGGTGAAGAAGTGAGACAGTGCAGGTCCCCCCTCCCTCCCCCTTCTTTCCCTCTCTCTTTCAGGGATGCAAACGTTAGACACCTGGAGTTTGTAGTACTGACTGTAACAGCCAGAAGTGTGGCCGACTGTACAGCTGCGGTCTGGAGTTCGTGGGCCACCCAGGGTTGAGACTATGAACCCCGCATCACCCATACTTGACTGCGAGTTATTATCCAGACGAGGAGTCTCATATGTAGAGTATCTCGCTGAGGGTTGTTCAGACGGATATCCGAACTTTGAACCATAGTTCTCTGAGGAGTAAGTTCACGTCTCTCCGATTCATGGTGAGTCACCACAGCTGCTAACCAGAACCAAATATTGCGGTATCGACTTCACCTCGGACAAAGTTACTGAAATCACGCTTCGAAACATTTTTGTTCCTCACCATGGAACCATAGAACCAACCCACCACCTCAATTGCCACGCAAACACACGAATATGGCTTTGCGTTTATATACAGTATTGAAATATAATCAGCAATATAGTAAATTGTCTTTTTAACTATGTGACATTCTTGTTGCTGATACACTATGAGTCATTATCTCAAGAGGTCTTACATAACATCACTTAGAGATGTTTTCAGATAAACTAACTGCTATTTTAATCTGTAGTTCGAAGAGAATTATCTTCTCAGTCAAGGACAACGGCTATTTTATTATTTATTGTTCCATTATCACTACTCTGAAAAATATAGATTCCAAACTATAAGTGAGATATTAATACACTGTATATAAGTTTAGATTCATATCTGAATTAAATTGTCTTTATTAAATACTGACGTGTTTACATTACTATTACTCCTCCACAAAATATAGATTACAAACTATACGTTAGAAATATTGTAAATATTTGCAGAAATTAATAAATTATTATGAATGACATTATATAATGAAGTATTATTCACGAAAAAATCAATATTATCAGCCATTTGGGCTATTTTTGCTATAGCCATCCTTGTAAACCCTGATGTGTCTCCAGTACTTACACAAAGTTTCAGCACATTTTGCGAATTATTTATCCATTTAAATGGACATTCTTGTGAAGTGGGTGTTTAAAGGGACGACCCGCGATTTAAACACCTCAGCGTCCGTGGCAACCAAAAGTCTGTACGTTTTTTCTGAATTTTATTATGATTTGTTATTGTTTTATTGAGCATCGACATTTGGCATCTCTCTCGGCTCCTTCTAGCCGTTCATACTACTGGCAACGCTCGCAGTAGCTCACTAAGTCAGTGGCTTTTCAAATTTTACGAGTTGAAAGTGTTTCGTAGACAAAACCTGTGTTTTCCCTCTCGGTTTTTGCACCATTTTGCCTCTGTACCTTGCCCTAATACCTCTGCAGCATGGGGAAAGTGTCAGGGTAGAAAAAGAGGCAAGATAATCGGCTGCCAATGCTTGGTTAGCAAAATATCATACAAAATATAATACAGTTCAACAACCTCCACCACCATTACCACCTCTTGTTGGGCCTCTCCACGGGTTTCCATGAAAAGAAACAGTCAATTAATTAGTGATAAAAGTGTTAGTGAATCTGTGGAGGAGATGGAATATGTACTTATATCGAAAAAGTTGATTACAGACCTAGTCAAACACGTTTGTAAGTGTGGCAGTAGGAATGTGGAGTATACGATTGGATTCTTCTGAGTGTGTTGGACTCACGTCGCCTCGATTTTTTCAAAACGTAAGTTTTATACATTCTCCTTTTAATATTTTCGTCATTTCTTGTCCGATATTCTTCATTTTTTTAGTATTTTAATCAGCATTGGACATACTGATGCTTGGTCTAGCGATAACCATTACATAGAAATATATAACTTTTGTAAATGCATTTCTTTCGTACTCGTGAGTGATGTAGTGAGGATGTCAGCGGGAAAAATATTAATAGAAAATTCGTTTTTTGAGTAAACAAAATTCGGTTAGACCAATAAATAGAAAAAAGATCTACCTATTATTTGCTACAAAGTGCACTATCGTATGTGAATTAGGTTTCGTTTAACAAGGCCTAAGGCTTAGGTGTTCAGAAAAGTGATTTATTATTTATATTTTTTCTCTTTTTTCTAAGGATGGACTTCACATTATAGGATTTATCTTTAAGTAAAATTATATGTAGTTTCAACAAAAACAAATAGGTGTTAGTAATGATATTGTTTTGCCAGGCCAATTTCACTACTACATAAAATAGCCACATTAGTATAAGAGTTCTTAAGGTTAAAGTTGTAACTGACGTGATAGGAGTAAAAAAAAAAAAAAAACTATGGTTCAAAGTTCGGATATCCGTCTGAACAACCCTCAGCGTGATACTCTACATGTGAGACTCCTCATCTGGAGAGTAACTCGCAGTCAAGTAAGGGTGATGCGGGGTTCATACTCTCAACCCTGGGTGAGTCGGCAGCCATTTTGACCTCAGCCAGCTCACTTTACAATATTATTGTAATGCCCTGTTGATAGCAGTGAAGGAGAGTTTGACATACATGTCGCTTCTGGCAAAATGGGAATGTCAAACGAGGGCCGAGAGTGGGCAGGACCTGCTTTTTTAATGTGTAGTCACATGGGGACACTCTAAGTACTGTTTTTAAAGTCTTCCGTATTGTAAGTAATTGCGGCTTAACCAGGGGCATTGAAAATAAAATTATTGAAATTTACCCATTGCAACTTATAATTCAAACCATTGAGTTCAGGAACCGTTATTGTGTGATTTAAATCCTAAATTACTTCCATTGTTCGGTGTAGCTAAGTGGTGTTTTTAAAAATACAATAAAATTATGTATAGCAAAGTGTTAAGTATATGTGGTCATTATTGTTAAACAAGGCAGGTTATGAAAGGCGATGCTTCTGCTCCCCTATTGTAGTCTAATATTTAGGAATGATAAATAGAAATGGCTTGACCATGGTAATGTATATTATGTTTTGGAATCAGACAATAGCGGCCGGGCAGATTGATTGCCATGAGGAAATATGTATTTTAGTTCAATATTCCTTCATTGCAGCAATCCACCATTAAAAAAAAAAGCGATTTATCCTGGGCTGACATAAACCTGCAAACAAAACAAAACAAAAAACTAGAAAATACTAATTATAGTACATTTAGGTATTTGGGCTAAGTGTCAATCAACTTATCTGATTTTGAACACAGTACAATAAACAGGAGCTACTAGGGTAAAATAGTACAGTTTATTTTTTTTAGTTTCTCGTTTTCTAAATATATGTTTTTATCATCACGTATATCCCATTTCTTTTTCCAGGGGGCGATGAGGCTCTAGCGCCAGAGATGGACATCAGACAGGCAAGGACAGGGACCAGGTACGAGAATATTTAAACCTTTTGTGCAGGTTGTCCAGCCCACACTCCCCCTATAAATACTGTAATTATAATATCCTGATGTGAAACCACAACATAATTTCATAGAGAGCCGTAATAATTAAGCATAAGATATCTGCCCTCGCCTCATTCAATGTAGAGTATCTACTTCCTCTCTTCCTTTGTTACACACACAGGCAGACAGACAGAATGGATAGCATATTAGTATGATGGGAGCACTATATAAATACGATAGATCGACAAGGTAATAACTGGTTGTTTTGTTTGTTTTCCCTGTTTTACAGCGTTTTGTTGATTACATAGCAAAGAAGAGACAACTTTTGGGTATATTTCCATAAACTACGAACTTAGTTGCAAATTTTTGATGATGTTGAGTTTCCCTACCTTTCGCCTGAGCATGCCGATCATCCCAGACCATGAGCCGTTCTGCATTTTAGCTCCCCAAGCACCGTCAGGAGGCCTCACTAAATCATACCTATAAGATAAATTAGTTCTGTAGTCGTGTACATAACAACAAAAACAGAGAGGGAAAATAAACCAAATCATACTCTGACGAAAAGTAGACTGATTTATCAAAGACCTCTTGCTTTCTTGCCCAACTGTGTGCAAAACACTTACATTTCAAGCAGAAATATTTATGAAAAAAGGAAGCACTCCTATTTTTCTGGGTGTGCTGAATACCTCTAGCCAATCAGGGAAGTGAAAAAGTATTTGACCTGCCTACCATACCTGTGGACAGAGTATAGGTAAGCCACTTCTCCCAACTCATATTATTGGCTAGGTCTAGAGTTAATTAATTACTTTGATTACTATCTACGCCCACTGTCCTACGATATAAATTGGGACAGACAACAGGGAGAGAACAGAACATCTCGTGGAGCAGAACAGAGATGACAACAGAAGACTAGCCAACCAGCTCCCACTCACCAACACATACTCCTCCTCTATGAGTAGTACCTTGTTCCAGTTACTGTGTACCTATACTGTACTTGTATGTGCTTCACCCCTCACCAATAAATATATGTTGATTTTGTGGAGTTTGGTATACACTGCTGAATACTGAGATATAGAATACTACAATGTAGTTTTACTTAACTTTAACCTAAACTCCAGGGATTAATAAAGATCTGGACATTGTTTAACAAAAGCTTCGTGACTTAGTCTCTAAGCATTATCAAATTTAACATATTTGGTACTGACGAGAAGTTCATGTCGTGTGCCAATATTACTAGAAGTGTTAGCATTGGACCAGTGAAGATTTCTCTCGCTCCTTCTGACGTCATTTCCAGTGAGACTGTTGCATGGGGTCGGTATTCGTCCTCAGCCACAATCAGTGTCGGTCTCACGATGAACCTGAGATATTATGATAGAAAATATAAGTATGAGAGATATTTAATGGTTATTTCTTCTGTTAGACTATTATTCATTGCATTAATAATGGTCAATTGAACCTACATCTCAATTATGTCAAACTGGTGATCCCGTTCTCTCACGGTTTGTGAAACCAGGACTATTGACTGCAATAAAAAGATAATACTAATTCAAAAATATATTTCAAATGTGTAACCAATGTATATAATAAGGATATGGCAAACATTCTCATTGTTATTTTGTTAATTGTTGAAATACATGCACACGCACTAAAGCTGCTGTTACAGATTTTTTTTTTCTCTCTTTTTCGCCTGAGGCAAGAGTTCCTCATGGATCTGTTCTTAGCCTCCTGTGTATGGGAAATGCTCTGCATGACTCTTAGTGTTCCTGTATCCTGTACTCCTCTCCACAACTGTCAAGTTTCAGTTTTTATTATTCTAGGAGACAGATAGTGTTACCGAGATAGGCAGGTGGATCCTACCCTAGTGTGGCAACAAATATAAGGGCGTAATAGCGTAACAGCTGTGTATATTCCTTGGTGTTTACATGGTTTCCGTTGCGGGAAGTGTGGCCTAGGATGTAGGAAATTCTTACAGCTTTATTTGTTGCTGGGTATACTTTCCGATAATCACCCAAGAGGTGATAGTGAAGGAAAGAAGGTAGTTGGGTGTTGCCGATGGTGGTCATACAGTATTTACTTGATTGATTGTTTGATAGAAATAGGCACCACAACAGAGAGGTCATATAGAGCCAGAGGTAGGTGATAGAGAGGTGGAACAGCAAGCAGGAATGAATAGAAAGAAAAGAGGGGACAATTGAAGAACTAATAGGGAGTGGGTGGGGCCAAAGGGGCGACAAAACCATTAAAGTATTGTCCACATCACTACAGGCAATACCCCCTATACGGGGTTAACAGTATGGGTATCTCCAGTTCAGGGGAATAATTAGTAATTTGTTGTGATTTCGCTTGTGAAGTCCTATGACTACATTTTGTACCAGTGATGTAAGAGTTTCAACTCTTGACATGGGCTTCATTTGACCCGTTACCAAGACCTAGTTCAATTCACCCCCTTCCCTTCATTTTAGTTATAAAGAAACATGCAATAGCAACTGGCATTTAAAGTATATGAAACTGGAGACCAATAGTTGAGCGACATCACGTACAGCCGTGCACACTTATTTGCAGAACAATCGGCGTTTGTCAATCCGGTGTCTGCCCAGGTTTCAGAGATTCACAGTATCGAACCAAAACAAATGGCATAGTTGGATAACTTTCAAGGAATACTGTAGTGTAGATCATTTTAGATAAGATATAGATATATTACGGTATAGATCTTACACACAAAAACACACACGCACATGGGAACTGATAGACACCTGAGAGGGCATCATCAATGTGAATTCCCTGATAATAGAAACGTCCTTTCGAAAATTATAATGATGTATATTGTAGTGCATTAATGACCTCCTGAACTAACCTCTACATATTAGTGTAAAAATAAGTCAAACATTCCATGGAATTATAATGAGAGCCACTGTGCATGAAGAAAACCCTGTTCTATCTATATTAATAAAAAGGTTATATTTATTCATCAAATCCTTGTGTCCATAATCACCTTGCTCTTCCTGTCGCCAGTATGTGTGGCCAATGGCTCACAATCCTCACTCTGTCTTTCTTCCCAGCACGTGCTTTGATACTGTGAAACTCTGAACCTAGGGTAGACACCAGATTGATAACGCTGACTGTTCTGTAAGTATGTGTGCGAGTCTGTACACAGGCCCGATCGTAGTTGTCAAGAATGCACATTTAAAACCCAATATCTGAAAGTTGGCCGAAAAGGATTTTGGTAAGTTTCAGAGATTTGAATTAGAGTTAGCATCGATATTCTCCATTTACGAGTCTCATGTGGAGGGTTGTTACTCCTGGCTGTGGGTTGAACAGTATCGAGGTGCTGTCAAAGCCCTAGGTTTTATCCGAATTATTGTTCTTCTTGGGGCGACCACTTCTTAAATGGGGTTCAACTCACTCACTCACTCACTCTCTTCATCCCATCCATTTTCTTTTACCGACATTAAATCATTTTTTATTATTATCATTGTTTTTTCTTCTTGGGGTGACCACTTCTTAAAAGGGGTTCAACCAATATTTAAGAGGTTCAACCGAGAGGGGGTTCAACTGAGGGGTTCACCCTCAATAAAAAGGGTTCATTTTCAAAATTTCAATATAACCATATGAATATGAAAATCCAGATAAAACATAATTAATATTTTTGAGACCTTTACATATGGATATTTTATTATTTCACTTAAATCATTAAGAGCCGGAGCTTTTGAAGGGTTTTCCTTCATGTTCTTGTTTTTTTGTTGTGCTAACGACAGTGCCAGTCTGACCCACAGGGAGTAACATAGCGCCGAGCTGCCCTTATATATTTTGATAAACGTTTTTTGTTCTTTAATTTAAACTGGCCGTTACATAATAGTGGTTTATTTGCACGATGGAAGGAAAGTGTCGGTGGATATTTGATTGTGGCTGTACATACCTTGAAAATTTATCAGGAAAGAGTGTTAGAGGAACCAAGTATCGGATGCCACGCTGACTGGTCCATAGGGCTACCTGAAGAGGCTGGGTGTCGTTTGGAGTGAATGGCAAATATATATAGACCATGCATCTGTCGATATGGAGTACAGTGAATGAATAAACTAATAATTCGTTACGTGATACTATTGCAGATTCGTCAAACTATTTATTTCGACAAATAAAGAATCAAGGTGTACATACCTAAATTTGTTGTCCATAATGAAAACCATGCCATTCGTAATGGACAACATTTCACGTAATGCATATGTTTGTTCGAGTTTGAGGTGAGTCAGGATGAGTAGCTTTATAGGCCACTCGTGGAGTCCAAGCATCTGGGACCATTCATTAAATGCAGCGACGAATACTGGGTTGTTACAGATCACAACTACCATCAAGGACCGTGACACTTGCCGCAGCTGGTGATAATAAGTTTACTGTATAATAAAGATGAGGTACTATGGTGCACAAAAGTCGTGTACATTACCCAGCCACAATGAGAATTCAAGTAAACTGAGTTTGAAGTTACGGAACAGCTGAGGAAATGCTATGATCAGCTAACAAATCTAGCCTTTTGATGTGTTGGGAGGTCTGTGTGTGTGGTGGGGGGGGGGATTAGAGGAGTGGGAGGGGAACTCAAGCCGGTGGGGGCTGGATTGTTTAAGACTGGAGCATAATGAGCGTTTCTGATAATGTTAAAATGGTTAATTTAACTGATAAGAGATAAGTTGAAATAGAGTGATACCAAAAGATAAAACGAGATAATATATGAATACCTAAATTCTTATATATCAAATATTACTGCACATGGCTGTATCAGCTCATGCTGATACATAAGATTGAGTCAGGCTTTGGTCTACAACTCACGCAAGGGAACGTATCATTAATGGTCTTGAATTGGTTTCCCCTCAATCTACAGCTGGAAGACCTACAGTAAAGTGGAGTTACACAACTCATTAGGTCTGCAAACTCACACTTGTATATTTGGAAGTGTGTTAAATAACCACAAATGTTATGTGCTGAACATCATAAAAATTACACTGAGGGTAGAAACTATAATTATATAAATATTAGGTAAAATATATCCACAAGAGATTATTGTATACCACACAATTCAATGTATTATTTTTTGCTTAAGTCACTTGTTCATGTCCACGCAGCACAGACGACGTCTATTGCCAAACCAGAGCATTTTCCCAAGTGTTTCGAAATATTAGAATCTGGCTATTCGAAATCTTACTGTGGCTGGGCAATGGATATGACTTTTGTGCACCATAGCACAGTCGGCAATAAAAGTATCAATACCACCCTTATGGTCAGTAATATGTAGGGTTGGTAATCCTGACTACACACGCGCTACTCACTCTGGCACTTCAGTATGATGTAAAATAGTAGATAGTCAGAGGGGAATGACACCGGACTACAGCTCGAGTACCTCACAGCATCAGACTCTACCACCAAACACCGTGCGCAATACCCCAAGACCCTACATACATGCACAGGTCAAGAAAACAGTATTCCAACACTACCACTTGCTTGACCACCCCGGTGTAGCTGGGACACTTAGCCTCGTCAGCCGCCATGCAGTATGGCTGGGTATGAAAAAGAAGGAGGAGTGGGTCACTTTGTGCTTACCCTTTCAATGCGCCACCAGGTTCCACACAATGAACGTGGATATCATATGCCAGCTGCCCCTATCGCTCTGGTAACGTTACCGATTTACGTGTGTTGACAAGACAACACGATGGTGTACCGCTACTCTCATGAGTAAGGAAGGTACTGCCCGCCACTTTCTTACTAACTTGGTCGCTAACCTTGGCCATCCCTGAGTCATTATCACTGACCAGGGTACCCAATTTGAGTCTAGGGCTTGGCAGGATATGCTCATGATCCTGGCAACGAGGCGACAGCTAACTACCGCCTACCACCGATGTAGCAGTGGTATGGTAAAGCGTTTCCACCTCTGCCTCAAGGACACCTTCCACGCTCTACAGCCAGACCAGCAGACGGACGCTCTCCCATTCATATTCCTCACCATCCTCGCCATTATAAAGGAAGACCTGCACCATTTCCCGTCATAGCTGTTTTTCGGAGAAGACTTACGCCTCCCAGGATAGGTTACATCTCCGGACGCGGACACGTCCAACCTCTCCTTCTTACCCACACTCAAGCGTGCCTCTGCCTGACAAACTGGTACCTGACACTACTCCATTACCTGACTCTATCCCGTTACTTGACCACACACGACCTGACCCTATTCCTCTTCTTGACCTCCCCTCACCTGACCATACCTCGATTATTGTAATCCTTTCCAGTCTCCCTCAGGACCAGCAACCTGTAATTCATATTATACCAGCAACTCCTTATCATCTCATTAGCCCTCGCAACCTCTGCTATGTCCTGACACACCTCCCTCGCCACAGAATATGCTACTGGACAACCAGCCGGCTTTGGTTCCTTAGGGATTCATCTCTCAGCACCATACGACCCCCGGCCAAATACATTGCTACCATATCCAACACAGACCTGTCATCATTCTACATACAGCTACACGCCCAACATTTACTATTAAACACATACTTGCACTACCTGTCACAGTATACACTTAGAAATACCTATGTCCATGTATATTTGTATTTTCTATGTATATTGTCTATATATGTAACTATTGTTTGGTAATCATTCCTATGTATGTACTCTTTTTCATTATATTGTATCTTATGTACCATACCTCCACCTCTCCTCTTGTTTCTTGGGTGAGAGTGGATACTGTAGTGCTTCAAGCACCAGAATTTCCCATTCTTTATGTCTCACGCATCCTCGCCTTCACCTGTTAGCATGCGCACGAGCCTTACCCAGCCAACGCTCTTACACTTAGCCAGCACACCACCTGCCTCTCTCCCGTTCCTGCGCACCCGCCACACGCTACACCAAGACTCTATCCAAGCTACACCAAGACCTTTTACAAGCAACATACGCATCCAGGCAAGCGGAAAGACTCTACTCAGGTGGTTGGCCACTACATATAATTATATATTCCTGTTGTATGCACTACTTGTTAATAAGACTACATAGTATTGAGTCTGCTGTACACCTTTCCGGTGGTAACGAACCTTCCCAATCGTTATACTGTAACAAATGCTTACCAAGTAACCTTAAGAGTTAAATTCTGGCTAACTTACCAGTCGAATGTCTTCGGTGAAATGAAGCAACTGCGTTGTAGTTGCATTGACCTCTTGACTACCAATCTTCACCTTAAATAAGCTGAGTCCAGTCGATGAATTTTGAAGAGAAAATGGCTAAAAGAAAAATAATACTATGTACATGAACAGAAATTTTCACTTGAAAAGCATAGCCTACATATATAATTAATAGTATATAACAATGTGTAAATTATTAATAGAAAGCATTGTGTATATTCAAGCCATTTTAGTAATCTTGATATGTAACACACAGCACTATCGCCTGTCAAAATGATGATGCAGAGAAGAAGAAAAAGAAGATGAATGAAAATGAGAAGGTGGAAGAACAGCGATATAAAGAGGAAAGAATAGAAGATGATGATGATAATGTGTGTGTGTGTGAAATTAATGGTTAATCGAATTCTGTTGCATATACATGCATGATTAAGGAATATATCAGTAGACAGTTTTGCTATATTTAGACAGAAAATGTCAAGGAAGTGTATGACTCCTTGGTGTAAATGTACTTCATTTTGTTTAACACAGTGGACACACAAATCTATAAGTTATTGTAAAACTATTTTTCCTGGTTAGCCGGTATGTTCAATTATTGGAAAACAAAGTATTTAGCAATATCCAACAATATCAAAACAACACGTACCTTGAAGGATTCTGCACTATGAGAACCTTCCTCTATAAGCACAACTGCTGAGCAATGCCTATTTATACACGTCGAGAGGGCAAGGTCTAACGCACCTGATAACGGGATCTGAGAGCCTTCCTTCCCTACGAAGACAACCGAAAATATACACAATGAGGAGTAATACAGGGTTTGGTACAAATCTGCTTATTACATTATTCTCAGGTTAATTAACATCTCATTCAGACTGATTACCGTATAAACCAGGCTGTCTCTGCTGCTTGGATTGCTTTCAAATTTCTGTCCATACAAACACTATAAAAGTTTTTTGTTAAGAAAAACAACCTGAGTTCCAACAGAAAGTATAATTATAAAGTTAGGATAATGGTCCAGGCCGTCTGGACCTTCTGCAGTTATGGCCAAAGATCAAGATTAACAAAAAAAATACAATATCAACTCCACTACATGGATCTATTATTTCTACTACTACCGGTACTACTACTTTTGAGCTGTGTCTGACCTTAATAACACGCCACAATATGCTACTACCTCTGTGTATGCAATTGGTGACAGTGGTAGTACATCCAACTACATACATCCTGTAGTTGTTGAACATAATGCCTGTCCATAGCTCCTTCAGAGGCAATATTATTCACAACATCTCCCCCCCCTTTGCTTCTTCCTCAGTCCCTCAATGTTTTGTTCATCTATAAATACCTGGCTAGAGTTACCCAAAAATGAAGCTTTCAATACTTTCCTGTCTATGATCTAAAAATATATTCGGTCGGAATATATTGAAAATAGACAAATCTGTTAAATTTAACCAATGGTCATAGACGAAAATTCTATTTGAAAATACCTGTATATTTTTGGATCCTATTCTCTACTCCCTCAATTACCTACAAACTGGAGGCCTATCTATACCAAAATTCGAAAATTTTGTTAGTCGGATGAGTATTTTGTTCTTTCTAGGTAAGCGAAGTATTTGCATTCGGAAGGGGTAATTGAGAAGATTCAGTCTCCCTGGAGGGTTCAAGTTATGGTAACAAATTATAGTAACTAATTAAAACAGTGAAATATTATGATAACGTAATAAGAATAGTCAATAGTTTGTTTGAGTTACCAATATATGTATTAAAACTTTCAACGATTGCTCTGTACCCTACACGCCAAAGAAGACTGGTGGCTCCTCATCATAAAGAAAAGGAAAAAAAACCTGTATGTGTGTGTGTGGGGGGGGGGGGGGGGGGTTGAGGATTCCTGGATGTTGATTGGCTGGCTTTGGTAATGAGATGAGTACGTACACTGATAAGATATATGCTCCCAGTAGACGGTTGCTCTTGGCTCGAGGATGGATTGCAAGGTGAGGCAGCCAAGGTCCAGTCAACATCTACTGCCAACGCCACTACTTCCCCTGTAGTGTACCCTAAAAATACTGTAGGCCCATTTTCTTTGTTAACCATTATCTGCCTGCCCTGTATTGTTATTCTTTTACCATTACATTCCTTCGTCTATGTAATTTCTTTCAGCATTTTCTCTTTACCATATTATGTCATAACATTGTCTGTATACTATTTACCAAATTTCATATGTCCAAATTATGTATTATAGATTTATTTGCATAAAATACTTTTATTTATGTTAACGTCATGTCTGTCGCAACCTGTACATAAATATTAACATGTTTTGACATTAAACCAATTGGGAACTATTCACTGCATCTCTCTCTCTTCCTTGAGCACATTACACAAAGAGAATTGTAGACAACACTCCCCTGAGAGAGTAAATAGACACTAGCTCCTAAGGTTGAGCAGCTGTGGTGGAGAAAACCGGACAAAGGCCCCTGCACAGGAGTCATCTTTAGTAGCACAACATATAGTTGGTGACTACACGAAACCCTCACCAACAAGTGGTGACCCCCGGAGTGCTGCTGCAGCCTCACCATCAAGTGGTGACCATCGGAGTGCAGCTACTGCGTCACCGACAAGTGGTGACCCTCGGCGTGCTGCTACAAGCTTCACCAACAAGTGGTGACCTCCTGAAGAAGGCAGCTGCAGCAGTCTACAAGAACGCCTTCGCCCTACAGTCACTGTCCAGTAGTGACCTGGAGTGCTGCTGCTACTCCATTATAATCAACATTAACGCCTTTGCCTGGCAGTCACCATCAAGAGGTGACTTACTCAAGTTGCTACCTCTCCTGTGCAGCTGTTGCTCCCACTACTGTCCTATCTACTCTACAATGTCGCTGTGAACCCTGAGGCAACACCAGTCCACATCAGCCATCTGTAAGCCTCCAACTACACTGTTGCTGCCTGCAGTCCAACACCTATACACCACTGGTCCTCGCAGCAGTCTAGCTACCAGCAACAGTGCCTCACCTTGGACCACAGTGCCTCACCTTGGACCACAGTGCCTCACCTTGGACTACAGCGCCTCACCTTGGACTACAGCGCCTCACCTTGGATTACAGCGCCTCACCTTGGATTACAGTGCTTCGCCTAGGATTACAGTGCTTCGCCTAGGATTACAGTGCTTTGCCTTGGATTACAGTGCCTCACCTAGGATTACAGTGCTTCGCCTAGGATTACAGTGCTTCGCCTAGGATTACAGTGCTTTGCCTTGGATTACAGTGCCTCACCTTGGATTACAGTGCTTCGCCTTGGATTACAGTGCCTCACCCTAGATTACAGTGCTTCACTCTTGAGTTACAGTGTATTGTCGTGTATTATTAGTGCCTTGTGTGTGGATACAGTGCCAGTGTATTCAGCATACTCATGTAACTTGGCTAACGCAGCTATCGTGGTATCAGGTAACTCTTGTCAGCACTTGCACCCTGAGTTCACTGACCAGTATGTCTACTGAGGATCTCTCTAACTCAGGCAACTACACTGCCACTAGTGTAGCCATGAGAGCCCCTGCTTACATGGCAACTCTTCCACCTGTATCAGCATCACCAACACAAGAAAATTCCCAAATTGCCCAACTTGTCAATATAGTTTCCCAACTTACGATGGAAGTTAGCAACATGAAGAAACAAATGAACAACCGCCAAAGTTACCGATCCTCGACGCCAAACCGTCAACACCATCGGTCACATTCAAGGAGCACTTCAAACCTCTGCTACTACCATCGCAGGTTTATGGATAAGGCTCTCAAGTGTGAAAAGCCCTGCAGCTACACGGCGTCAAACTACAACGGCGAACATTAACGCAGCATAATGTTTGTCATACTCAGTCTGCGCTGCTCCACATCTTTGATCGCCGGTCCCATACCAAGTTCCTGGTAGACACCGGTGCCGACGTTAGTGTCCTCCCTGCTACAACCAGCCAGCGGTCGCTACCTCCTTCTTTGCATCTCTACGCTGCTAATGGTACTAGGATACCTGTATACTCGCGGCAAACAGTGCATCTGGATCTGAACCTTCGCCGCTCTTTTCAATGGACATTCTACGTAGGAGCAGTGTCACAAGCCATCCTTGGTGCTGATTTTCTCCGTCACTTCAACCTGATGGTAGACGTAAGAGGACGAAAATTGATTGACCCACTCACAGATATCTTTGCTAATGCACAGCCAGCACCTGGTGACAGCACACATCTGTCTACTATCAACCATGACCACAAGTTTGCTGACCTCCTTAAGTCGTTCCCTATGCTGACACAACCCTACTCATCCAGCATACCTGCCAAGCATAACGTGACTCATCATATAGAGACTACCGGACCCCCAGTGCACGCCAAGGCCCGACGCTTAGCCCCTGAGCGTTACAAGAAAGCCAAAGCCGAGTTCGAATCTCTGATGAGTAAAGGCATTATACGGCCCAGCAGCAGCAACTGGTCATCGGCTCTTCACATTGTTCCTAAGAAGACCGGAGAGATACGACCCTGTGGTGACTACCGTGCCCTCAATTCACGCACCGTAGAAGATAGATATCCTGTGCCCAACATTCAAGAGTTCACTTCCCAACTCTCAGGTTCTACAATCTTCTCTCGGATCGACCTCATCAAAGCCTTTCATCAGATCCCAGTCCATCCCACTGACATCCCGAAGACGGCCATTATCACACCTTTTGGCATGTTCGAATACGTCCGGATGCCCTTTGGATTGCGGAATGCGGCACAAACGTTTCAACGCTTCATAGACCAGGTCCTTCGAGGTCTACCCTACTGTTTCGCCTACATAGATGACCTTCTCATCGCTAGTCCTGATGAAGCCAGCCACAAACAACACCTTCAAGAAGTCCTCCAGAGACTACAAGATTATGGCGTCCAAATCAACACAGACAAGTCCGAACTCGGCGTAACATCCCTTGAGTTCCTAGGTCACACAGTCTCTCCAGCAGGCATTGCTCCACTTCCCTCAAAGTGCGAGTCCATCCAGCAGTTTCCCAAGCCGTCTACCCAACGCCAGCTCAAGGAGTTCCTTGGGATGGTTAATTACTATAACCGCTTCATTCCACACTGCTCACTCCTGCTACGACCATTGTACGCCATGATCAAACCTTGCAAGAGAGGTCAATCTGTTACTCTCATCTGGACTGAAGAAGCAGAAGCGGCTTTCCTATCAACAAAACAAGCCCTCAGTGACGCTGCCACGCTGTCTTTCCCTGCACCAGACGCAGAAACTTCAATTGCTACAGACGCCTCAAACATTGGTGTTGGTGCAGTCCTACAACAGCGTGTCGGTACATATTGGAAGCCAATTGCCTTCTTTTCCAAGAAACTCACCCCGACAGAGTCAAAGTACAGCGCCTATGACAGAGAGCTACTTGCCATCTTCAAAGCTGTCAAGCGTTTTCGCTACTTCATCGAAGGACGCAGTTTCCACATCTACACTGACCACAAGCCACTCACTACAACATTTCTCAGAAACAAAGACTCTTACACCCCACGACAAATGCATCACATGGACTACATTGCCCAGTTTACTACTGATCTACGATACATCAAAGGTGCCGACAATGCCCCAGCTGATGCCCTCTCTCGAAACATCAGTACTGTAATATCTTCTCCCATCGACTATGCCACCATTGCTGCTGATCAAGTCGGTGACGCTGAGCTACAGCGACTGTTGGATAACCCTGCACTACAGATGAAGAAGATTACACTTCCAGACACCCAGGTCACACTGTACGCTGACACCTCTACAGACACTCTCCGTCCATACGTACCAGAGAAACATCGACACCAGCTCTTCAAGAAGTTACATGACCTCTCTCACCCTGGAATCCGTGCCTCGCACCAGATGATGTCTTCCCGCTTCATATGGGAAGGCATAAATAAGAACGTCAGACACTGGGCACGCACATGTATACAATGTCAAGCTTCTAAAGTCACACGCCATACACACTCTCCTGCAGCCACCTTTACACCAGTCACCGAGAGATTTGACCATGTCCACATAGACCTCGTTGGCCCACTTCCGTACTCCAATGGCTATCGATATCTACTCACCTGTGTGGACCGCTTCACTCGCTGGCCTGAAGCTGCACCTCTTGCCAACATCACCACAGATACGGTTGCACGTGCCTTCATCGCAACATGGGTATCCAGGTTTGGTGTGCCTCTCAGCCTTACTTCCGACCGTGGTGGTCAGTTTGAGTCGAGTGTATGGAATAAGGTCATGATACTCCTTGGCATCCGTCGATACAGGACCGCCAGCTATCACCCACAGGCCAACGGAACGGTTGAACGATTCCACCGCCAGCTGAAATCTTCCCTGGCAGCTTCAGCCCAGAGAGAAGATTGGTCACTAGCACTACCTCTTGTCCTCCTTGGCATCAGAACTTCACTCAAGACGGATCTGCACAACTCCTCTGCTGAGCTCGTATATGGTTCTACGCTCAGGCTCCCAGGTGAGCTTCTCTCTGCCACACCAGACCCCGAGCCTTGCAGCGTTCAGGACTTCGCAACACACCTGAAAAATGCCATGAAGTGCCTCCAGCCAGTGCAGCCTCGTACATCCAACACGAAGACATTCGTTCACCAGGACCTGGAAGCCTGCACACACGTCTTTGTCAGAGTCGATGCAGTCAAAAGGCCCCTTCAGCAACCATATCAGGGCCCCTTCCGAGTAGTTCGCAGGACGAGGAAGAACTTCACCATCGACAAACATGGTTCTCAAGATGTTGTGGCCGTAGACCGAGTCAAGCCTGCTTACATCCTGAATCCAGACCAGATGCTACAAGCAGTGCAAGTGACTGTTCCTCCAACTAATGCTGAAAACAACGAAGTACGACACACAAGAGTATCGTTCCTCCTTCCTCGAAACTAGGGGGGGAGTATTGTAGTGTACCCTAAAAATACTGTAGGCCCATTTTCTTTGTTAACCATTATCTGCCTGCCCTGTATTGTTATTCTTTTACCATTACATTCCTTCGTCTATGTAATTTCTTTCAGCATTTTCTCTTTACCATATTATGTCATAACATTGTCTGTATACTATTTACCAAATTTCATATGTCCAAATTATGTATTATAGATTTATTTGCATAAAATACTTTTATTTATGTTAACGTCATGTCTGTCGCAACCTGTACATAAATATTAACATGTTTTGACATTAAACCAATTGGGAACTATTCACTGCATCTCTCTCTCTTCCTTGAGCACATTACACAAAGAGAATTGTAGACAACACTCCCCTGAGAGAGTAAATAGACACTAGCTCCTAAGGTTGAGCAGCTGTGGTGGAGAAAACCGGACAAAGGCCCCTGCACAGGAGTCATCTTTAGTAGCACAACATATAGTTGGTGACTACACGAAACCCTCACCAACACCCCTGCCGACCGTGTTGTTGCCAACTCCTCACCACAATTATCCCCCTAACGGGAACTGCCTTGCTGAGGTGGGGAGGCTTGTGTGTCTCTGAGACATGGCGAGCTAGACTAGAGGGGGCTCCGGCCCCTGCTCTGCCCCGATACCGGGGAGAGATGGCTTCCCATGCTAGGAAGGTCACCAGTGAGAGACCAGACTAAATAGTTCCCATCTTTCAGTTCTTCAACTGTCCCTCTTTTCTTTTCATTTCCTTCCTGCTTGCTGTCACACCTCTCTATCACCTTTTTTCTGGCGCTATAGGACCTCGATGTTGCGGCGCCTAATATTCATCAATCAATCAATCACCAGCATTACTGAGGGACGGAGAGGTGTCCTTCAGTGTTGATGAAGGGAGGTAGGGTGTCGAGGCTACCAATGTAGCAGGACCTAATGGTGGGCAGGCCCTTGGCTCACTCCAGGCCCGCGGGAGGAGGGTGACCAATACCCAGCCATTGCAGTCCTCGGCACCGACTGCACTAAGACTGCTGTGGTCTTAGCTGCAGAAGGAGTGGGTCATCTCTCCGACTTCCTCTTGGACATTTTCAGGAGAAATGGCTTACCCATCAATAGCCATATCCCCTGATCTACAACCACTTACCACCACCACCACCACCACCATCAAGAATTGAGGCAGCAAGACAGAACAACAGAGGAGGAGCATAGCGGATGCATCACCAACCCTGACTCTGGCCCATCCCCGTTGCCAGTTAATGCTGCCTCGTCCACTCAAGCGGAGGAATCGTGGGAAGGCACCATCACCAACTCCACCTGGACTTTACCAACAAGTCCCTGAAACGCAGGATGACACTAAGGACACCAATGCCAGTTCCTGATCCACCTCTAAACGCCTCGATCAGGTCCATCAACACATCTCCTGTTGTCAAGACCACGACATCTTCCAGGTTAGGGAATTGCAGTCGAGTGGGACAAATAATGAGAAAAAAGAAAGAGAGAGAAATAAAAAAATATATATAAAATATCCACCAGAGAAAGGAAACATGAACAGTAAGTAGTTTCGTATATTACATCTTCAGACAGAATGAATACAAGGGTGTCAAGTCAGAGTATAGATACACACAGAGTACAAAGGGTGGTGGGCATAGCCAATCATATCAACAGATTACCTGACCTCACTGGTGGAAATGTCCTCATTATTAATTCTGTTAATACTTATGTTTTTCAGCGTTTCGTCATATCGACCTCATTTAGGACAAGTAGCCTAATTGATCCTCATATCCAAATCAATCAGTAAATTCGCTTTCAGCAGTTTCGTACAGGATAAGAATAGGGAGAGTTGAGCTAACTCGTTTAGAGCGTTGAACGGTACGAGAGTTTGGACCAGCGAAGTGGCCAGTTCGGAGAATTGATTCGCCCTGTCCCTTATATAAGGAGCGTTGTCTCCGCTAGCCCCTCAAAAAAAAAAAAAAAAAAAAAAGTGTAACCGATACCCATAAGAGGTATCAGCCCTTCACACACACACACAAAAAAAAAATGATGAGGTGTAACCGAAACCGAATAAGAGGAATCGGCCTTCCAAAGTTTAATCAACAGATTACTTAGATAGACTGTAAATCTGCCTGACAACCAGAAGAAACTAATTCTGGGCAACAAAAATTAAAGTCTACTGCGCCCTGGTCGAGCCCGGGAACTTTTATCTCCTACTGTGTTTCCTTTTAGTACCTATATTCTAAGTAATCCCTAATACAACCCTTCTTTCAAATCTTTACTCCAATCACCATAGCCATAGTCCCTCAGTTCGAAACTGACCTCAACAGGAGACATACCTTTTAGGAGCTCCTTGTAGGTAAATACCTCGCTTCCCAAAGGGTTTTTCCATGGGAGGGTAAGCTCCTAGAGCTTGCTAGCACTCTCAAAGAGTTGCGACTTTAGTTATTACTAGTTATAAGCTGTTTTACCTTACTAGCTGAGTAGCTGAACTCCCCGAGTAGCTGGGTTCGAGATTAAACACCGACAAGCTACGTGAGTAACATAAATGCACCAGTTTACAGTTTGCTAAGTAGGTAAGCTCCCTAAATAACCTAGCTATACGGATTAGCCTAATAGCCGAGCTTGGTGAGTAGCCAAGCTCGCTACGCTCGCTAATCAAATAAGTTTGTGCCGCTTGCTAAGTAGCCGAGCTGGCTGATTAAGCAACTATAGAGCTTGCCTAGTAGCCAATCTCGCTACGCTCGTTGTTCAAATACAATTTACGGCTCGTTAAGTAGCCAAGCTCACTGATTAGCTGAGCTGGCTGAATAGCTGAATAAGCAGAGCTACCCGAGTAGCCAACCTAGCTACGCTCGCTATTCAACACAGCAGGCCAGCTGACTACAAGTTCTTTTTCTCAAAAGATACAGCAAACTACTCAAGCTACGTTATCCAGCTACTCACCCTGCTCCCAGGGAACGTCATGAAATTATTTGGCCTCTTGGACTGTTATCAACTATATGCACCGAAATGTGTTATGTAGCTAATTCAGGTACTTTAGATTACTTAGACATGTCCTTTTCTTCGCAGCCATGGAAAACGAGGAATGCAGGAACTGCTTGGAGACCCATTTCTGCACTCGCCATTCGCCCTGTTGTGTTAAGGTCTCCAGAAGCAAAAAGAGAAGAGCAAGAGTTTTATGACCTACGAGCCACGTTGCTGCATGACTTGTAAAGCCTTAATTGACGTAAGTGAAAACGGAGTCGCTACTGCGCAAGCTGAGTTAAGAAAACTATTCATTGCAATTCGAAGACACCGACAGCAATCTCACTGTGCTAGTGCAAAGTTGACGAACTTTTTCTCCAGCGAGGAAGAAGCCAATCGGCTACTCAACCTCGCTCATTACATACCTCCATTACCTTCATGCTCACAGTAAGTTCCCCATCTATGTGATGTAACTTAACTGAACTACTGTTATATACTGTATATCCAAATATAAATATTCAATGTTGTCTAATATACTAAAGTGAAGCTATCGATTAGTAGTTACCCGATCTCTAACTTTACATAACTATCGGCCCGTTGTATGTCTCTTCCTTAATTAAGCAGATGCACCACCTTAATATCAATGAAATCCTTCATGTTAGTAGTCCACCCAATTTATCACCTTCTCCCAAGCAAAGCTGTTTATTTATTTTCTAACTGTTTTAATAACCATATTTGTCAAGAAATTCATTAAGCTATTTACCAGGATATTCACTTCTAAATATGCATTTCCTTAAAAATAATCGATGTTAAACGTAAATAGGCTGCGCTATATGGCGTTTTCAATAAACTGATATAATTTTATGCATAGGCTATATATATTACAGTATCTTTCAAGTAACTGGCAACCTTATACATCCTCCCTAATGTCTTATCCCTCTCTCACTTACCTAATTCCCTCCTTTCTTACCGTTTATCTTTTCTTTTTCATATATTTAACCTTCTCATTCGTTCTTAAAATGTTTTAATGACATAGGCCTTTTCCTTATCACTTATAGTTTAATTATATGATTCGAAAAACTGCGGCTGAGATTATGTTGTTGATCGTATTTTGGTTCTCAATATGTATAGGAGCCGCAACAGCGAAGTCATATTGCGCCAGAAAACGGTGATAGAGAGGTGAGACAGCAAACAGGAAGGAAATAGAAAGAAAAGAGTAATAGTTGAAGAACTAAAAGCTCGTGGCTTTGGCCGAAGGGGCGCCCAAACCCTTAAAGTATTGCCCACATCACTAATGCAGGCAATACCCTCCTACGTGGTCAATTTGTAGAGAATTTAGAAAACAACTAGAGATTTATGGGGAAAGATATAATACTTTAACCAAGGAAAAAGGCAATGTATTTGAGCAGAGGAATAGGTGTAAATCGTATTATGTAACTGAATATATACTAGTAAGTGGTGGAACTGATAAGAATTCCATAATGAAAAATAGGGGGCACTACTTGCTTTGACCAGGGGTGGAGAGGAAGTTTTACCTAAGGCAAAATGATTTTATGAAAGAAATGTAATCGAATCTTGTATGATTTCTAATACATATGATAGAAATGTGAATTTGAGTTATGGTCATTTTAAGTGTGATAAAGTGTTGACAGATATGGTAATTAAGAGATTCCCGCCAGACTAATCTAGGTAGGTGAAGTGAGGTGAGGTGAGGTTTCTTTTAGCTCCCCCCCCCCCCCAGGTGGCCTTTATGTATATATACTCCGACGATACCCTTTTATGTTTCACTCTGTCGGAGTGAGGACAGAAAAGGGTTTGCTTATTGCATATCGACGTCAACATTTGGTGATAACTGGCATCTCTGTTGCTTATCATCTTTCATCTGTAGTTTTATTATTTGTATATATGAATATCATAAATAGTTACAGATACTAATATGTCTTTGTAGATACAGGATCTATGTAAGTGATACCACTACTGTACAGGACAATATCAATGTGGTTGTTTCAAATTATATCCCCAGGGGGGCTCCTTGGCTTCTTCCAGAAGTTTTTCCCCTACCTCTGCTTTTCAATAAAAAAAGAATCTCTTCCTCCTCCAGTGACTCGTTCCCTCTTTTTAGAACATGCCTGTACTCTCTGTGTACACTAATAAGTCAAAGTCTGACGCTGGAGTTGGTTTTAGGGCTGTTTTTCCTGACTTTTGTCATGGCCGGTGGGAGACTGCTATTGCCCGTCTCCGCATTGGCCACAAACTATTGACTTAAGGCTTTTTAATGAAGAGGGTACCTCCTCACTACAGTGATGGTTGTCTGGTCACTCTGACATTACGGCATCTTATTGTCGAGTGTCCCAGTCTTGGTTACCTTCTTCATTGTTTATATTTTAGTAAAATGTGATTTTTAGATTATATGTCTTTTATTCATGCTGCTTCTCCCATTCGGGGTAGTGAAAATTATTTAATGTTTGTACATATTTTATTAATTATGTAGATGACCATATTATGTTGGTCGGCATATAACTATTACTGTGGCGCCGCTAGATGCCTAGTGTCATCTATAAATAAATAAATAAATATTTTTTAAAATATGGATTTCATACTATTGCACTATATTCTAACTTAGGCTTTGTAATAGATGTTATTATTATTTTTTTTTAATTTTTCGGCTATATCAGTGAAGGCCACTCTCAAATTTGCTAACAATATATATATATATATATATATATATATATATATATATATATATATATATATATATATATATATATATATATATATATATATATATATATATATATATATATATATATATATATATATATATATATATATATATATATATATATTAAACTCCACCTGCCTTTTATTATTCAAGTACACTATATTTTGTCCAAGTTTTCATGTAACTTTTTACGGAAGTCACTCTTTTTTTATTGTTATTTGTACATTTGCATCGTCAGCAAACATATTCATGTAAGTAAGATTTACTTCAATGTAATTTGAATTTATTAAGACCATTTTTGTTGACCATACTGAACAATGAGGAACTCCACTTATGACTTTCAGTCAAGGAAAAGAGCTCCCTCTTCGTAACGTTCTCATTTTTCTTCCTACTAGGAATTTTGCCATCCATTTTAGTAGTTTTCCTGACACCCATACTTTTTTATGTAATTTCCATATATTTATTTGGTGCGGACTCTGTCAAAATTTTAATGCGATACAGGCCGGTAGTTAAGTAGTATGTGTGTGTGAGATTCTGTAATATCTTTCCTGAATGAAAGAGCAAATTACATGACATAATTGTGGAGGCATTACACCAGTCAATTCGATTATTATTTTTTCTCATATGAACAAATAAGGAATTAGATTCTTGTCCAGTCGTAGCTCTATACTCATGTCGTTTTATCCTGGTAAAAAGGTCTTTTCCAATCTCTCCTATATAAAACATATTACATTAATTACAAGGTACTTTATAGATACATCTACATGAAGAATTGGGTGAATTATTGAGCAACATTTTTCTTGATTGTATTGTAATTCCAGAACACATTCATTCATAAATTGACATATCATAGAGTCAAATTTGATCAAACACACACAAAATATTACTACGAACGTAAACAATGGTATGTATAAGACGAATAATTTTATCATAAACAAAAGTGTAAAGAATTTAAGCCCAATCCCTGTTCCTTTATGACTGAGAATATTATGGTCATGAGAGTATTATGGTCAGTTCAGGTCTGGTTAGGTAGATCCTTTGTATGGCCTTAACGGGTGTGTAGTGCTTTGAGCTCTAGTTGGCAACACCATCAGGTGACTGTTAGTTATATATTGTAAATAACGTGTTTCTTGACAACAAATCTTAGACGGGTACTGATGGTGTAATGGTCATCATGTAGCCTAGCAAACAAGAGACCCTGTGTTCAATTCCCAAGTCAGTGGAATTTTTAGTCAATTTTCCCAGCCCCCAATGTCGCTGTTCACCTAGCAGTATATAAGTACATGGCTGTAAAAGTGATGATTGGAACCTTGTAGGCTGGGGAAAGATGTTTTAATGTAACAAGACTGTCTGCCTTAATTAATTTATGACCAACACCATGGGTTGACAGGCATGAAATCCAAAATCTTCACATTTTTCCACTCTGTGTATCTTCTGAAGATGTGAATACTTGTAAGCTCTTGGGATTCCGGGTTTCCTTTATCTTTGTGGAGTATCTTTGGATCAAGTGTATAATGTGATATATTTGCATTACATTAGACTTCTGTCACTTTGGTTTCGCAGATGTGGACAACATATAGACACTCAACATTTTATCCTTATCTCTTCCAATATATAGATATAGATATACTGTATGTATATATATATATATATATATATGATACAGTGAACATGAAATAATTATGATGGAATATGAAATGTTTACTTATATATTTGATAAACGTATTACTATAATTTATCGTCATTATAATAAAAGCAACATACCAGGTAACAATGTCCGTTGGGTTGATATCATACACATCAATGAGGCCATCATCATGACCATCACATACACCTCCATCCTTTGTTGTGTGTGTCCTGATAACATAAATAAAAAAAAAAATATATATATATATATATATTTTTTTTTTTTTTTCTTACATTAGTATAGCCAGGAAGGATATTTTCTTGGAGACAAGTGAGGTTAAATGAAATGGCAATTTCAGCTTTGGAGAGTTTATTGTTGGGTTTCTCCAATTGTCTGACCATTTTCTTCTGGTAGGGGTTGATTTTCTGTAGTAGTTGGCCTAGGTTTGACGACGTTTCGGAGATATCATTTTCCATCTTCTGGTCTGGGTAGAGTGACTGTGTAGTGTGTTTCCAGGGTATATATAGGGGACTGGTGACACTAGGAGGGCGTAGCGGGTAGGGTTTAGTCTGGGTTGAGAGAAGAATTATCACTTCACCATGAGATATGTATGCAGAGTAACCACAGGAGAAACCAAAGGCAGAACAGTAAGTATTTTCGTATATTACATCTTCTGACAGAATGAAGTCTGAAGATGTAATATACGAAATTACTTACTGTTCTGCCTTTGGTTTCTCCTGTGGTTACTCTGCATATATATATATATATATATATATATATATATATATATATATATATATATATATATATATATATATATATATATATATATATATATATATATATATATATATAATTATGAAGATTGTAAATCCAGGTAGAATATTTTCTAAAAGGCAAACGAGGTTAAAGGACATTGATATTTATGTTTTTGAAAGTTTCTTGTTGACTTTTTCTAATGTTTTAACAGTTTTTCATTGTTATTGGTTGAGTTGTTGTATTAGCCGAAGTTCCTTGACGTTTCGGAGAGATCATTTTCCATCCTCAGAAGGGTTGTAAGTGAAGCAGTGGTTTTTGTTTACGTCTATTTATGGCTTCAACACTTCTGAGGATGAAGAATGATATCTCCGAAACATAAAGGAACTTCGCCCAACTAATACAACAAATCAACCAAGTATTCATTGTACTTTACTGAGATCACACACAGCATACTTTATAGTATGATATGTGTGATCTCAGTAAAGTAGTCCCCAGGGCAGCAAGTGTCGGACAGTGGGGCAGGCCAGGCAATAGTGTTAGCACGAGGCGTTCGACACAAGCGATAATCATTGAAGGGAGGCTCACCCTGCATCCCAGCAACCTGCCATGGTGGCCGGTAGCCAAGTCTCAAACGAGCAGAGACTTTAGTGTGCCTCCGAACCTTGAGGTCTCAACGACTGTAAGAATATATATGACGGCAGACAGAGTCGTAATTGGTGATGGAGATGCTGAAGGGCCTCTCGGCATCTCTGCGCCCCTGTATAGGGAGGAGAGCGGTGGAACAGACTCTAGAGAGGTTACGTATCAGGGAGGATGTCCATTACAAACAAGACTAACAGCATCCACAATGGCATACTGTTCACACAATGTGGAGCTAGAGAGTTACAGAGACGACGGCTAACCCAGCCCCCTGGAGGTGACTCCATGTCGGGTGAGAAAACGGCACAACCTGCTGTACCATCCACCTGCAATAAGCCATAATTGCAGTGGCAGTATGGAGGACGTTACTGTTTCTACGTGGTCCAGATCCAACTGCCAATGTCACCTCTCCGAGAACCGGGAGGAAGACGGCTATTACAGTCTCTCCCAGGTGCTCGGTGAGGATGCTTGTAGTGTGGGAGGGAACACCCTCTCCTTTGTGCGGGAGGCTAGCCTCCTCCACAAATTGTGAATTTCATTATATTATGGCTTCTTTTATAGATAGTTCAATGTTTTTAATTTTGATTCTTTTTTATATGTTACTTAAGTTTTTTTTTATATATAAACAAAGATGAGGACAAAAGTTGATCAGCATATTTTAATAAAAATGTGAGTTTTAGGTGATATGTCCTTTTAATTAATCATGCTGTCTATCCCTTTCGGGGTAATGAAGCCTATCTAATGTGAGTATATATTTTATTAATGATGTAGATGATCATATTTCAAAATCCTTATAATTTATTATTAAGTTGGGCGGTATAAGACCCTAACTATTGCGCTGCCAGATGCCTTTTAATCAATCAATCAATCATGAGCTAATTACCAATAAAGTATACCGAGGGGCTGAAAACTGAACTAAATCTTCCATAGGCGCTCAACTCATGGTGGAAATTTACAGTAGTTCCCCGAGCACAAGTCACTGGAGGGAAGTGCTAAATCATTACCTCTGCATGCCATCAACAACACTAAGGGGATCTGCCAAGAAAAGTATTTTTTTTTTATTGTAAATTTTATTATATATTTAAGGTCCATTAATAATGTCCTTAAGATGTTATAGTGTAAGTAGATTAAGTCGTCATAATGACAATATTTAGTTTAGCGACTTTGCCCTTTTACTTTCGTGTTCTTCAGTGTATACATTACAATACATACTAGGAGGAATAGGGGCTAACTAGCCAAGGCAAAAAGTTAATCAATCTACCGGATTCCACCGTAAAGTTACCTTCGTCATTGTGACGGAGTCTCTCTTTACCTCCAGGTACACTCACGGTCAGAAATTATGTCACGATCGCCTGGCAAAATGAATAGCAAACAGCCTAGCTTTAAAGGTTCGAACAACAGTGCGTCTCACTACAACACACATTTGTTTGAACCATCAAAGCCAGGGGATCAGGACACAATTTCTGACCACAAGTGTACCTCATACTTTCTTGCTGTATATATTGAGTTACTAATGTGCATAGTATGCATTTTCTACAGATGGGCTTCCCCTTTTTATGTATTTATTTTTATTTAAAATATAATCTAGGCAAACTGTACAATATCTGTGAGGAACAGTGATGTCACAATGATTTCCTAGATGATTCGAATTTGTGTTAAAGGTAATGCGAGGCCTTCCGCTCCGAGGTTTGGTATATACATTGCCTTCACGCTTCCATCGTCTGATCCACCGAAACACTGTTGTAACGCTTGTCTGATTTTCTTGAGCAATGGCCCGGGCTGACAGTCCACTCTGCCACAGCCATACAAACTTTGCCCTCTCAGTCAGTGATGTTGGTCTAAACCTGTACTGTCGCTCCATTCTTCTGTGTAGGTGCGAGGCATAATTGGATAATGTTAATGCAAATAACTTAAATATCGAATATGATAGACTAATATATGTTATGGTTTGATTGTAAAAACAAAATTTTGTACACTTCAACGATATATATCATAAATGCCTGAATGCAATATATGTAAGGTTATTAGAATAATTATAATTATTTAAATAAATATTGCTACTTCTCATAACGAAATTGTAGCATTTACGGTAAAGCTGTCATGCATCCTAGAGAAATAATAATATTATTCACCATCCTTAAAACTGATTCAGGAAAGAGCTAACATCTTCATGTTGATTATACATGCCACAAGGATTCTTTCCCAAGCTCCTGTTACTGGTCGCCACAGCGGATCATCTTCACTTGTCCCCTACATCCTCTTCTATGACACCAACTGAATGCATATCCTCCCTTCCCATACCCATATACAGTATATCTTCTTTAGCCTTGCTCCTATCCTGTCTTGCAGTTACAGCTTTTGCATTCTCTTCCAAACAGTATACGAGTACCCCTAAACACTTCCCTGTATAATGTCCCTACCATCTCTAACTCAACACACTCTCTTTGTTTCCACACCAACGTACTTTCTCTGTTCAATATTCGCCTTCACTACAAACACTGCAGCATCTTCAACTCAGCCACCTCCAGTTTGTTTCGTCGGTGCTAATGCCCCCAATCCATGCCACGTAATTGGTTATTCGACTGTCATGTAGATCACTATTGGCTTGTATGTCACGTGACTAGAACTACATATTTTATTCCTTCATAATGCTGTAACATCAATGATAAAAATGTACCAATTATTCATGTCCACTATTAACACAGCAAATAAAATTATTAAAATAATATCCAGGTCCCACATTTGGTAAAGACTAAATGATTAATATAAATATGCATAACTTTTTGCTGATTCATCCTAGCAAACTACCAATCCAAGGAATATGCAGAACTAATTTTAATAACAAACGTCTCTAGTTAGGTTAACGTCACTGTCTGTGTTCATAGCTTGTAATTAATGGTGACATACCCATTCTTGGAGGCTGTTCACCAGTATGTACAGTCTCCTACACTTCCACGTTCATCACTACTGCCTTGTCAATGTGTGTACCCCACAAGGTGTGAATCGCCAATTACTACTCTCGTATCCGAAGCACATGAATCAGGTGAGAGTAATAGAGGGGTGAGGGTGGCTAAGATTGGTATGGTATTATACTGAGAAAAGCAGGCTGGGAACTGTTGTAGAATCTGGTCACTTTCTCATGGAATTGACGTTAATTGACTGTTGTGTGGACCGTCCGTACAAGGGGGCGCATTATCCCTTTGCATGCAGCAGTCTAAACTCACTCCCCCTTTATGGTCCCTTCAGGACATGTTCTCATGAAAGCTGTGGCCTCATTTGTAGCTCTTGTGGTAACGTGGAATTGGGGCCACAGCACTGGCTGTGGGATCAAAAATTTTCCACCCAATCTCCCAGGTGGTCAGAGACTCCCTGGTCCAGCAAGCTCTGTTTCCATCTTCCTGGGATTTACTTCGGTATCCCAGGCACATACGACCAGTTTCCTATATTCTAATTTATTTTTCACTGCGAACAGAGTGTACCGGGGGTCTGTGAGGCAAGAGGCCATTCTGCCCTTGGAGAACATCAACAACAACTCTACAATGTGTTGGTTTTCACTGGCCGATGCTGAACATACATAAAGACGAACAAGATGAAAGTGAATATTGTCGTAAGAGTAAGAGTGCATAGTTCTGAAAACACATATAATGACAAAGGAGTTCCTTTCCACCACAATGTTGTAAAAAACGTCGTGCTTATTTTGTTTATTATATGTGACATTTGTATTATTGCTTTCAGGACCCTCCACCCACTACAATCCCACCAATCTGCCCTTCTATTGTACAGTCATGGTCTAATGTACTGCAACCTGGTGAATAAAAGCGAGCTATTTGAGTTAATTTTATGAACCAAAATTGCACACACCAACAGCTATAGTTTCGGATCATTTTTCGAAGCCATCTCATTGGAAGGTGTTGCAGTACATTAGACCATGACTCAGAAAAGTTTCTGCGTCTTCTCTAGGCTGTTCTCCTCCTCTCCCCGTCGCGTTGATCTGGTAACAGTGTAATCCTTACAATCTGAATTGCTAAATGAGTCTTTTCCCTGACTGTGAAGCCTATCTCGAAGAGAGAGGTAATGAAGTTCATGTTTTAATCATCTGGTCTCTTTTCATTATATTGAATGAATAAATTCCATTATAATGTTTGAATAAATTTTTGTGATTATATTTTATTTTATTAAGAAAGAATGAAAAGAAATTTTAAAAAGCTGCCTTATTCCTGGCAGACTCTATAGGGATAGGCCGAGGACTCGAGGGAGGATGAAGCATTAATTAAGGGTAGTAAGTCCTAAGTAAACTTTTCTAGGACTCGAAGCATGTTCGATTACATCAAGGATTCATTTATTGTTATGAAGAACATTACTGTAACCCAAGCGTTTGGAAAAAAAATTCTTGCACTGTATAATCATGTAATGAAACATACACAGTTACACACTGAAGAAGCTTTATGAAGAAATATAATCAGTCCTACTAACATATAATACATGCAAAAGAATGCATGCTTCACTCAAGAGTGGAGGTCATTCTGAAAAAAAAGGTTCACATGCAACACAGGTTGTAAGATACACACAGTATCCAGACACGGACGTGCACACATCGCTTGGAAGGAGCTCCTGCCTTTTTGTGGTATCAGGGAGTATTAGTGGTGTCCCGTTGTTGATTGATGGTAGTGCTTGATTATAAGATGTATTTTAATAAATAATGAATACTCTGGGCAATCTACTTAATGGAAAATGAGGCGTTCTAGCAGAATATTACAAAAGCCGGCAGGTGCAGCCAAAATGGCTAGTGTTTCTGAAGCATCGCATTCTAAAAACAACACTGGTCGGGACAACAAACAGGTTAGTGATGAGGCGAGTGCTTTGTTAGACACCAGCATGGTAGCAGAAATTTATAACAAAATTGAGAAGGTAGTAGAACTTAAGGAAGAACTTCAAAATGTACACAAACAAAATGAAGCCCTGGAGGAAAATGTCAGGTACCGAGAACAGGAATTGTCAGAGATTCGAACCATGATGAAAGATTTTGGTGAGAAAATAATGAAGCAGAAAAAGAGAGTTGACTTAATATGTGATTCAGTTGTGGAACAGGTAACAGAACAACGAGATAAACTCAAGAAAGAGGCAGTTAAAATTTTAGGTGATAAACAGAATATAGAACAGGAAGTGGTAGAAATGAACAAAAAAGTGAGTGAATGTCGAGACAATTAAAAGTTAGCTTTGCAGAAATTGTTAGAAATGAAGAGAAATTTTCACGTGAGGTTGAACGGGTAAAACAAGGAAATAAAATGAAGAGATTAAAAAGGTGATTAAGAAGTAACGAAAAACTGCTCAGGGACACTGTAGATAAAAACAAATCCTTGATTATATTTGGAAGTAAAGAAAAAGACATAGAATCAAGAGTAATTAGAGATAAGGAGGAGGAGGGGTTTGTCAAAGAACTTATAGGAGAATTGATAGAGTATAATGTAGAGAAAGAGAAGGAAAAAGTACGACCATTGAAAGTGACATTTATGAATACTCAGGTGTTAGATGAAGTAATGAGGAATACATGGAAACTCAAAGACAGTGAAAACTACAATCATGTAAAGCTACGGAGAGATTTAAGTAGAGAGGATAGAATGGTTCTAAAGGAATAATTGGAAGAAGCAAACAAAATGAACAACGAACAATCAGAGGAGGAAAAGAAGATTTTTTTCAGAGTGGTGGTGGGACTTCCGATAATAAAATGGTACATGAAAAAGCAAGAAAGGTAGAAATGGCAGGAGGAGTTAGGGCAAACAGAAACAAAACATATAGATTGGTCAATAGCAATGTGGATGGTCTGGTGTCAAAAAAAGTAGAGATAGGAGATTTTATAAAGCAAAAAGAGCCAATAAAGACGTAAGTTTAGAAGTGATGAAATGGAGGGATTATAACTTTTGGAGAAGGGATAGAGAGGGTAAAATGGGTGGAGGAGTTTTAATCATTACAAATAAAGAATTGAAAGTTAAAATGATAGAACTGGAAAGTAAAAAGGCGGAAATAATTGCTGTGGAAGTGACTAGTAATTGCAACAAAAAAACTGATATTGCTGTAGCTTACATGCCACCGTTTACAAGAACCTGGAATGAGGAGGAATATCAGGAGTTAAAGAAAGATATGATAAAAAATATCGAAGAACTAATTTACAGAAACAATGAACTAATAATAACAGGCGACTTTAATTGTAAAGAGGTGAATTGGCAGGAAAGAGATGCAGGCAGCAACAACAATAATTCACGGGGAAATATGTTACTAGACTTAGCTACGGACAATTTATTAATACAGAATATCAAGGAAGATACAAGAAAAAGAGGCAAGGATGAGGCGTCCAAATTAGACCTAGTATTTACTAGAGATCCAGACTTAATCATTAACACTTGAGTATCTACCTCCATTGGGTAATAGTGACCATGTAGTCATAGAAATGGAAGTTATGATGGACTACACACTAACAAACCAGAAAGAAAACCATAAAGACAACAGACCAAACTATAGGAAAGCAGACTATAAGTTGTTAAAACAATGCTTTCTGGAAACTGATTGGAGTGAAATTGAACTGCAGCATAATGTAAGCGAGAAATACCACACTTTTAAACAAATTTGCCATGACATCGTGAGTAAATATGTTCCAAACGTGGGAAATACAAGAAAAATAGAAAAGATAAAAGATTGGTTTAATGTTAGATGTAAGATAGCAAAGGATAAGAGAGACAGGGCATGGAAAATAGCCAGAAAGTGGAGAAATGAACAAACATAGAACAATTATAAGAAACTAAGAAATGAGTATGTCAAAGTAAGGAGGCAGGTAGCAAGGAATTATGAAAAGAACTTTGTGAATAAATGTGAAAAGGAACCCAAATTGGTCTATAAGTATATAAATAGCAAGTTAAAGACAAAAGATAACATATTAAGGCTGGGTGAAGGAAACAAAGTTTATGAAGATAATAAAAACTTGTGTGAAGTAATGAATAATGTATTGCATTCAATTTATGTTAAAAATGAACATTTTAATGAACCAGAGATAATAGATGAACAACAAGATAAACTTAGTGAAGTTAGTTTTGAACAGGATGAATTATTGAAACTAATGAAGGAATTAGATGTGAGAAAAGCTATGGTCCCAAATAACATGTCAGGATGGCTATTGAAGGAATGTGCTGAGGAATTAGTGGAACCTTTATATAAAATAATGTTATATTCCTTAAGAGTTGGGGAGCTACCACAAGACTGGAAAAATGCAAATATAGTACCAATTTATAAAAGTGGGAATAGGGAAGATCCACTGAATTATAGATCAGTTTCCCTCACAAGTGTAGTATGTAAGATTTTAGAAAAAAATATTAAGATCAGATGGATAAAACAACTGGAGAAAAACAATTTATTATGTGAAAGACAATTTGGTTTTAGGGAAGGAACTTCCTGTGTAACAAATTTGTTAAGTTTTTCTGATAGAGTGGTGGATAAAGTACAGGAGAGGGAAGGATGGGTGGATTGTATATACCTGGACATGAAGAAGGCATTCGATGGAGTTCCACATGGTCGACTAAGGTGGAAACTTGAAAATTATGGAGGATTACAGGGTAAAATGTTGAAGTGGATGGAGGACTACCTTACAGGAAGACAAATGAGGACTGTAATTAGAGATAAATACTCACATTGGAAGGAAGTTACTAGTGGAGTACCACAAGGAGTGGTGCTAGCCCCAATAATGTTCCTAGTGTACATAAATGATATGACAAAAGAAGTCGATGCATATATGAGCATGTTTGCGGATGATGCAAAGATCATGAAGGAAATAGTAAGCGAGGAAAGTTGTAGAGAGTTACAGAATGATCTACATAAGGTAAACCGTTGGAGTGAAAAATGGAAAATGGAGTTTAACACTAGAAAGTGCCATGTGATGGAAATTGGAAAAAGCAAAAGAAGACCACATTGGGAATACAAATTGGGTGAAGTTAGTATTAACAAATCAAATAAAGAAAAGGATTTAGGGGTTGTTGTAAGAGCAGATCTCTCACCTGAAAGTCATATAAATAAGATAGTAGGAGAAGCATACGGTCTGTTAAATAAAATAAGAATTGCTTTTAATTTTATGGACGAAGAATTATTAGTTAAAATATTTACATCAATGATCAGACCTCGATTAGAATATGCGGCAGTGGTATGGTCACCACATCTAATAAAACATATAAACAAATTAGAGAGGGTACAGAGAGTAGCAACTAAGATGATCCCGGAATTGAGAGAACTATCATATGATGAGAGGTTAGAGAAATTGGGTTTGTCAACTCTGAAGGACAGAAGAGAAAGAGGAGACATGATTATGATGTACAAATGTGTTCGAAAATTAGAGAGAATTGACAACATGAATTTTATTGAAGATGATTAAGGCAGAACGAGAGGACATAGGTATAAATTAAGGAAAGGTAGATGTAAAGGTGATGTAAGGAAGTATAGTTTTCCTTATAGATGTATTAGTGGATGGAATCAGTTGGATGAAGAAGTAGTGTGTGCACAGAATATTCATAGTTTTAAACAAAAGTTGGATCAAAGTAAATAGAGAGAACGAAATAATATAGTGCGACAAAACTATTCATAGAACTAAAAGAATATGATTAAATAAAATCAAGCAGACGGGACACCACGAGCTTATGCTCACTTCCTGTAACTTACAATTAGGTAAATACAATTAGGTAAATACACTGTTACCAGATCCAAATGACTGGGAGAGGAGGAGAGCTGCCTGGAGAAGACGCATAAACTTTTCTGAGTGATAGTAAACCATCGGACCACTTCCATCATGATCATATGATTTAAGTGGAGACCTGCGTTTTTCTTCCTAAATCATATTTAAATCACATTAACTTAACAGTTTAATTAAAGTGGTTAAATTTTCATGAAACAACTATATGTTGTATAATGATGTATACTACTATATCATGCCACCACTCAAAACAGGTCTCGTTCCCAAAGTTTCTAGTAAACGTTCGATTCTTCAGGTAGAACTCTAATTGAGTTTTGAAGGCAAGGTTGTAAAGTCGGCGGCAGAAGTCCTGTCGCCTCACCTGCTTCACAGAGACGCACAGTGTTCATAGACTCGAGAAATACGCATGTTTTCTACGCCTAATAATCTCGAGTCTATGAACATTGCTTGCCTTGGTGAAGCAAGTGAGGCGACAGGACTTTTACCGCCGACTGTACCTTACCATACCCACGCATATCCTAGCTCGGTAAAGTTAAATTATCTGTCTGTGATTTTATATATGATCAAGTGATCTTTCAAACAGTTCGCCAAATCTCCAGACTTGTTTGGCTTCACATACCAGATAATGAATACCTACCGTAATTATTTCCTTATTCATTGATATAAGTTTAAAAAAGTTTTTTATTATTATATTCACTTCATATTGGAAAGTCACAAAAGGCACTTCCTGTGGGGATAAAACAAAGGATTTCGGTTGCATTTGCAATGGCCTACCTTTTTATCATTATTATGTGAAAAAGATGAAAATTTAATTTCGTTCGTTCTCCGATCTCTGATACTTAGAGTCAGTAATATTCTACACTTTTATTACCAATGCCTTTTCTCACATGATTGTTTCAATTTAAGCACGGCATGGAATAGCCTATATATCTATTTTGTTCCTATAATTAAGAGGGTAGTTATTTCCATTTTGGGTAATGTTTAAATTAACTTAACTTAAATTAACTTAATTAGCTTAACTTAATTTTTCTTCTTCGGAGTCGGCTCGAAAAATCTATCTACTTATAACTCATTCTGATATTTGTTTTGCCCTCTACCCCGCATATGGTCATTTTCTGTGGAGATAAGGACAGTACTTTGCTTTCCGACGACCCTTCGGCCTCAACACCACTTCTTCATTAATTTATTTCTAGCTTGCTGCCCAACCACTCAATCACCTTCTCCTTCGTCCTACATGCATCAATCAATCAATTTCAATTTCCTTCGTCCTCCAGGATCTTCCATGCTAAGAGCGGGCTTGTTTTGCCGACAAATCAATCCTCGCTCTCTAGGGATCAACCTGGCCTGCATTTACCTTACAGCCATACATGTACAAATGCATTACTGCGCTGCACGTGACTGAAAGCCCTTACAATATAATATGATATGCAATCTATAGTATTTTAAGGATATTCAGGAAATAGCACCCCATAGTATTCCACCACCTTTCTTAAGGACGCCTCTCATACTCTTCACAAGTATAGCATTGCAGTGGCCACTTATGTTCTCTATATACTTAGTTTTCCAAGTATGTACTGTACATGACACATACTTCTGAGGTTGTACTTGTACGATCGGCAGGGTTTCAAATATACTGTAGTTCCAATACACTTGCCTGCATCGTCTAAAGTTGGGGATTTAGAGACTAATGCCTCGACAACCTCTTGATACCGACAAATGTTTTAAGGTAAACTCGTTATCACTGACATCAGACACTCCTTAACTGTTTAATAAATAACTAGAAGAAAACCCACACTGGCAGACTGAAGTGTTTTACGAAACAGTTTAGGTGGACAGTGCCACTATATTCAGTGGTCATGATGAAATGATGAGATGACATTAAGGGGTGCCCAATATACTGAGGTGTATACGGTGTGGTTTAAAATACAATAGGTCTGAGCTCGGACATAGAGGGAGTTATTTGTCCACAAGGGAATTCATAATTGGATCTAACTGGTAAGCAGGTTAAAATGATTATATTTTTGGATACATAGTGATTCGATGATTATCCGTTTTCTGAAGTTTTGCCAATTATACAATTATACAATTATACCTTGCCAATAGATCCTTTGGTTATATTTAGACTAATACATTTAGAAACGGAATTACTCAATTCCTCTCCCATTCGACCTTGAACATAATTCAATATACTAGATTGTTTAGATTGTTTTCGAAATCAGTGAGACTTGATGGTCAGTAGGAATAAATGTCATCAACTTAACGAAACCATGTAATACGCCTGGCAGAGATATTTGGAAGTAATTCTGATTCATAGTATTCCATTTATATATTACTTTCACAATGGGTGTCAAGGGAGAACCAATTCCGATACCAAATTTTTGTGAATATAAAAATAATTAAAAGAAACGGCATTCGAACTGACACATACTAAATATTTCAGGACATCATTAACTGGCACCTTGGTGAAAATGGAATCAACATAGAAACTGACCATTTTGCCAGTAATTTGCCTGTAATCTAAGAATGTATTTTTGTCAATATAATCTAAGGAGTTTTATATATGTGAGTCGGAAACATTACCCACAAGGGCGGCTAGTTTGTTAGCAGACTTTTGTAAATATTATGTGTTTTATATGGGTCTTTGGTAATCCATAAATGTACGGCGATATTGGGTTGATCATAATGAACCTAATAATATCAGTGGGTGGGACATTATGTAACAATTCTTTTATATTTTAGTTAAGGAACATTTTGGTAATAAACTTCCCTCTGCCAGTGTGGGTTTTCTTCTCGTCGTAGACAATCACGACAAAGTGAATCGTCCAGCCCATTTTTATTCATCTTTATCCAATATTGTATATCTTCCTACAAAAAAAAAAAAAAAAAAAAAATCCAATTATCTGTTTCCGAGTATTCATTCAAATTCATATAACAAAATTGTATCTGCACAACTTGTTAAATCCTCAATAATCAACACCCTCTGATAACATGGCATAGACTTGAACAAGCCTGGCCTCCATTTGGGTCTGATGTTCCACCGTCTCTCATGGCAATAGCGATAGACATAAATCAGATAGACTTAAATACACAGAGCAAATATGGCTTTATTTTCGGTCAAACAATGCAAATAATATTGTTATGACATAAAAATAATTTTCCCTTCTACTAAGAAAAATACTATAAGCATACTTTAATGAGAGAGAGAGAGAGAGAGAGAGAGAGAGAGAGAGAGAGAGAGAGAGAGAGAGAGAGAGAGAGAGAGAGAGAGAGAGAGAGAGAGAGAGAGAGAGAGAGAGAGAGAGAGAGAGAGAGAGAGAGAGAGAGAGAGAGAGAGAGAGAGAGAGAGAGAGAGAGAGAGAGAGAGAGAGAGAGAGAGGAGAGAGAGAGAGAGAGAGAGAGAGAGAGAGAGAGAGAGAGAGAGAGAGAGAGAGAGAGAGAGAGAGAGAGAGAGATGTACTTTATATGCAATTTTTATCGTCGGTAAAAAGTATAA